>JAJKFI010000149.1:2314904-2381657 GCA_029204185.1 Lerista edwardsae | reverse complement strand
AGAGAGAGAGAGAGAGAGAGAGAGAGAGAGAGAGAGAGAGAGAGAGAATGCGTTCGCTTAAGGCCACCTAGACATCTGAGGCAAGATTTGAACAACAGAGTTATTGGTTCACACATCAGATCTCCAAGCAAAACAAAAACAAAGCACCCAACCAACCCAACTGGTGGTTCTGCAGTACTTAGCCAAGTTCAAGGATGAACAATCCCAAACTGAGATGCAACAATAGTTTTCAATGGTCTTGCTTTCTCCTGATGTTAAATTATTTTGTTGTTTAACTTGCAGGAAGCATTTTTGTGTGGGAGATCATTAAAATTGTGACACATGCCCCAGCAGTTGTTAAGTCCATCTTGTTCTCTCATTCTGGTCATGGATAGACTGGGCCTGCCACCTATACTGAAGTTCAATCTTAGACAGAGCACTCACTTAAGTGCTCTGCCAAAAGCAGGTGACTAAGAACAAGCAATTAGCAGAATGGGAGATTCCTCTAAACTGAGTGGGTTAGACACTACCAAATAATGATTTTCTAGACAAACACTAAAAAATAAAAAAGGAAAAGGTAAAAAACATCATCTACTTTGTTCTGTAGACATCATACCCCCATCTCTGCTCTTATAAAAGAGGTGGTATTAATCAGCTAAAATGTGAATTAATTTCTTGGCTTAAAAAGGAATTCTATCAGGGGTATAATTTACCTGTCGAATGCCAGTGATTGCTATCTGAGCTACAATAGGGTTTAGACAGTTGCAAGAGAACTGTGAGACAACTCCATCAGCATTTTCCCCCATAAGATAATTGATAGGTTCTTGCTACAATATTTTCTAACAGAACTTGCCAGTAATGGCATTTCACATGTCTATTTAAAAGCAAACCACCTGTGAATTTAGAAACTTCAGTGACGCACAACAAATCTTTCTGAATGACAGTTCAGTGCAAGGCATAATTCATTTCAATTCCATTCTACCCGATGCTTAAGAGTGTTGGGTATTTCATCCCTTCCTCACTCCAATTACGAAGCTTGTGCAGCAAGAACATGATACATAATAAGAGACTATCAAATCTTTGAGGGTGAAGGGAAGAGAAATTTTCTTGCTGGGTGGGGCTCCTCAGCCGCTGGCCCAAGGTTGGAGGGGTGAGCACCTCCCTTTTCATACTCATGGTACCCGCTGCTGGGCCTCTGGCTCATCCTTCTTCAGCCACCTAGGAAGGATCCTGTTATCTGACCTGGTGAGATTCCCTCTATTGTCTCAGATCAGCTTTGAGGGGAAAAGGTTATACAGCACCTGCTTCCTCCTCAAGTGACCACCTCCTCCAATGGCTTGCATCCTATCACCACTGCCTCATCACTGGTACTGACTGAACCCTTTATACTAGGGCCTGCCTTATTGGCATGTGCAGCCCTGCCCCCTTTCCAGCCCAGATCCTGCCTCCCTAGTGTCTCTCTGGATCACCCCAGCAACCAGGAAGACTGCTTTGAGAAAAGGGGCATAAGTAGTTACAGAACTCAACGTGACCCTCCTATTGGCTACAGTACTCATTGTGGGGCTAGTGACTGTTTTGGTAGCATTTTCTAGGTGACCCTGGCACAGAGTCCAATGGCTGTACATGGATGGTGGCAGATCTCCCGTGGGCTTGGTGGGCACAAAGACGGAGGCAGCAACACTGTTCCAGGACATGCTGCATCTACTTTAGAAAAACACTATTCTAAAAAAGGGAGAAAAAAACGGAAAATGCTAGTATTCCATAGATGTGCTTTTTAAGCTCCCTAAAAATAACACATTCAGTTGTAAGCCTCCCATGACTGTGAGCCAATGGGAAGTCTGCCCTACATTGCAATAATCTCTACACAGTACATGATGCAGCAGTTCCAAAAATAGAAAATCCTGCAGAACATGCAGCTCCAAGTTGCATCCAATGAAGCACTGACAGAAAAGAGCCAAAGATGTAGTTTATGGAAAATTCTATTTTCTCATACCTGAGGCACCTGCTGTGGCAGAAGCTACTTCCTCCACAAGATCTCCTTCCTCCAATTCCATGTTGTTACTGTATTCTACATCGTTCTCTCCAGACCTTATAAGCAAAAATATACATCATAGCTCCTGTTCATCAACACATTCTCCTGAGAGCAGTTACACAGATTCTAAACATACTGTCTAGTTGCTTATCACTTGTATAAAATTGGCTGCATTTCATATATGAACATCACTCAATCGTTAACTGCTGAGGGAATAACTTTTCTAATGCTCCTTGCAAAAGCACATCACTGCAAGGAACAGACTAACAAGAATCTCTACCCCAATGTGCCACATTTTTTCCAAGTTTTAAAAGTTGCAATACATCTTACCTCTTCCCACCTGCACAGCACACTCCCACCATACAGCCTACTATCACAAAACTACCTCTTCATTTTGAAGCACAGAATAACTTCACTGAAAAAACCAACCACATTAGAGGCAATATGAAAGGTTTATCTAGGGGCTTGAACTGTGGTGGCAAATGGTTAAAAGAAATGATGAGGTTCTACAGATGAAGCTAAGCAGGTCTCTTGCCCTGCATGCTACCTAGATGGGAAACTGCTTGGGAATTATATACAGATAGAGCCTTCTCATTCCCAGTTTTCTCATTCAATGGTTTGACTTAGTGTGACCACAGAAGAGAAGGGCTCTTTGTTAAACAAACACAGGCAAAAAAAGCATTTTCTAAAAGCTTTCCTTACCATGGCAATGGTTTTGCATTTTCACCTTACTCCAGAGCTATGGGAAGAAGTCTTATCTCAGCTAATGGATACTAATTGCTCTAAGCCCCTGGAGAATGGCTGCAGCCCGTTGGTATGGTAGGAGAAGCTGTTTTAAAGGCTGAATGCTAATTAACAGCATGATTTCATTTGAAGGATAAAAAGGCTCCACCTGTATAAGTTGCTCCGGGGAGAAAAAGACAGGACTATTATACATACAAAGTGATCATGATGTCTGGATAGAGCTAACCTATTTCATCTGCACCATTGCCCTTGCAGTTATTATTGCTGCATTTACTACATTTAAAGCAAACACCCAACAGTGCACTTTACATATGGATTAGCAGATTAACATATAACAAAAAGCCAGTCCTATCATGTTTACTCAGAACTAAGACCAGCTAGGTTAAATGGAATTTACTCTCAAGTATGCATAGGCTGGTGGGTTAGGAGCTGAAGCCTTATCAGAATTCAACCTGGGCTGCAAACCTATCTGGTCCCACTAAACATACCTGCAAACCTTATTGGTCCCACTTAACATAACAAGACTTATTTCTGAATAAACATACATAAAACTTTAGTCTAGTATCTCACTAGAAAAAATGTTAGCCTCATAGTCATTCTGTATCTTCTACAAAACAGGAATTTTTCTTACCTGTAGATTCCTATTGCTGGTGGAGGAAGGGCATTCTGTACTGACAGGGAACAGTCTCCTGCCAACAGTAGGTAGGAACTGTTAAAACCGTTGGTCTCCTCCTTGTGACGGCTGACCACAGTGCAGACAACCGAGCTGTGCAATTCTCTAAGCCTTTCAACAGCCAATTACCTTTTTGCATTTGCAATCATTTCTACTTAAAAAAAGGATCTCGACTCCATGTTAGTAAGGAAAGTTGAGGAAGGAAAACTTAAGTACCACCCTTCCTTTATCATATTCAACAACCTCCTACAATGCTGAGCCAGAGAAGAAGGGATGGGAGGAATGCGCTTCCTCTACCAGGAATAGGAATCTACAGCTAAGAAAAATTCCTGTTTTCCCTGATGGAGGAAGGGCATTCTGTACTGACTGGGATGTAGCATAGCAGTACTTCAGAAAGTAGGGTGGGAACACAAAACACCAACTCTAATGAGAGTTCAGCACCTGTTGCAACACCCTACTTCCAAAGACTATGTCCAACGATGCAGCTACATCCACCTTATAATGTTTAATGAATGTATTGATGGATGACCATGTCGCCACTTTGCATATATCCAGCAACGAGGCTGATCCCTCAAAGGCTGCCGATGTCGCCACCCCAATTAGTGAATGTGCCTGTACTCCCTGGGGTGGTTCCAAATGTATGGCCTTATATGTACTGTGTATACAGTCTTTAATCCACCTCGATAAGGAAAGCCTCTGACCTATCCTTTTGCCCTCTGCACACGAATAAAGCCTCAGTTTTACATACATCTTTTGTTCTTTTAATATAGTAATTCTGACACCCAAATTATGCCATGTTTTTTCCTTTGGATATTTTGATTTTTGGGCAAAAAGAAGGCAATGTTAACTCCTCCTTTCTACGAAAAATCGTATTTATTTTTGATACAAAAACAGGATGTGGTCAGAGCACCACCTTGTCCTTACAAAGATAAGGTGGTCTGGTCAGAGCACCACCTTGTCCTTACATAATTTTGGGTTTACTGGTGGAGCCCCTAATTCAGACACCCTTCTGGCAGATGTTACTGCCACCAAAAACATCGCCTTAAGAGACAGTAGCTTTGAAGATAGTCGCTAAAGGCTCAAATGGACCCCCAGACAAAGCCTGCAATACCTTGCTGAGGTCCCACACCGGGAATACATGAATTGTTGGGGTCTTAAATACATTATCCCTCTTAAAAATCTTTTGATATGTGGATGAGTGGAGAGCTACTTCTTCCCTTCCTAATATCCCTTGAATTGCTGCCACTTGTCTATGTCAAGTACTAACACTCAGGCCCTTATCTTACCCATCCTACGAAATGCTAGTATAGTACTTCTGCAATCTTTGGATTGTGGAACAACAATCCTTTTCACACCAGATTACAAACACTCTCCATGCTGCAGCATATAATTTACACGTTGATGGTTTACAGGATGCCAAAATAGTTTCTATGACCTTATTCAAGTATCCCTGTGCCTTTAAAACTAACCTTTCAATTTCCAAACCATTAATTTTAGATATCCCAGGTGTGGATGAAAAATTGGCCCTTGGATTAGCAAGTCTGGTCTTTTTGGCAATCACCAAGGTTCCTGCAGTGAAACCTCACTAAATCTGGGAACCATGGCCTTCTTGAGCAACCTGGGGCAATTAGTAGTACCTCTGCCCTTAGAAATCTTATCCTCTGTATTACTCTGGTGATCAGCTGAACAGGAGAAAAGGCATATAACACACCCTTTGACCACTCTTTCTGAAGAGAATCTCTGCCCTCTGCCTCCAGTTCTAATCATCTTGACAGAAAACTTGGAACCTGTGCATTTTTTGCTGATGCAAATCGATCCATTACTGGCCTTCCAAACTTTAGAACCACCTTCGCAAACATCCTGAGGTTCAATTGACCCTGAGATTTTGTGCCTCCTTGTCAACTGATATATGATTTTGCTGCTATGTTGTCAGTTCTGACAAACTGTGTCTCCCCTTCAGAATTCCTTTGAAACAGCTTACTGCTAATCTGATGAGCTCCAGAACGTATATATTACTTTTTGCATCCTGTAAAGACCACTTGCCTTGAGTTGTAGGAGAATGGGAGATACTGCCTGTGTTTTTTTCTGATTTGAAAGAAGCTGCCTATTCCAATCTACAGATGTTAGGAATATAATTTACTTACAATTTTGGGAGTGGGCCTGCTTTGAAATGGCGAGCCCACTCCATCAGAACACTTTTGAAAATCTCGGGAAATGACACCTACATAGGTTTGGCTGGTCCCTTAGGAAAAAACTTAGCAGAAGGATTAGATGAGCTAACTGTCTCTTTAACAACCCCCTGCCCTGCTGGCTCATATGTACAGTAGGCAGAAGGTTCAGGTCTCTAATTGCCTTGGCCAACAGAACTGAAAACACCTCTGGGGAAAACAGCCTGTCAACATCTCCCGCTGCCTCTTTTTGTTCCTCTGCAGATTGTTCCCCTTCCTCTCTGGCTGAGAATCTTCAGAGGATGTGAGAACAACTTCCTGGGTCTTACCAAGTTTCTTAGATACCTTAAGATTTCTAGTCCTAGAAGGCTTGCGCTGCTTGGATCGAGCCTGCGTTGGCTTACGTTTTCAGATGTCTGAAAACTCTCTAAGAGGAAGTGGTAGATGAAGAGGAAGAAATCACTCTAGTACATTTACACCCCTCTCTTGCATGTCTTCTGACGTCCTCTATTAGGGGATCCAGCACAGTGTTCCATAGCAGCCTCTTTGACTGCAAGAATTTCCTCCACCACAGTCCTAATGTAATTCTGGACTTGTGACTCATCTTGCATAAAAACCTGCTTAGGCATTTGCACTGAAAAGCCTTCTCCAGGCAATATCTCAGAAACTGACCCACCTTCTTCTGAAGACATTGCAGAACAATCAATCTAGCCTAACAATAGGAGAACCAGGCTCCTTCTGCTTGCTTGCAAGTTAGTATCAGCCGATTAAAAAAGCCTCCCCTCAGGGAATGTTGCAGCCTAAATCGCTGCAATCAACAGGGCTGAGTGTATTGGGATCTGATCCCTGATCTGAGTGCTACCTTTGGCACACAGAACAGACAGATCAAGCCTTTTTGGGCTGAGTGAGCTGATAGGTGCCTTTACCAAAGCTCTGTTTGAACAGAGTATCAGCTTTCGGCTGGTCGGAGCTCGGAGCAAAGGCAGGCACCTCCCTCCAGCACTCACACTGACCAGTGCTATTTACACACCACTCCATCTTTTAACACTGTCAGCTTCTGGCATGGCTGGAGCTTGGTGCAAAGGCAGGCTCCGCACTCCAACACTCAGAAGAAAAAGAGACAGGATCAGCCATCACTCTAGCTGGGAGGAGCTGGCTGCCTACAGCATCTGATCGAGAGGACTCTTCCGCAAAAACAGAAGTAAAAACGAGTCACATTCACATCTAAAAGCCCTCCCTCCCTCACAAAGTGCCTGTGCCCTGTCTAAATATTGAGGAAGGGAAGGAGGAGATGCTTTTTAAAAAAAAATACCTGATGAAACACAGTTGTGAGGACAGAGCTCCCAATGGTCCACCTATCCCACAGCAAGGGACGAAACTACAGTTGTGGTCAGCCCTCACAAAGTGGAGACCAATGGTTTTATCAGTCCCTACCTACTGTTGGCACGAGAGGGCTTCCCAGTCAGTATGGAATGCCCTTCCTCCACCAGGGAATGATGTTGTTGTTCAGTCACTAAGTCGTGTCCGACTCTTCGCAACCCCATGGACCACAGCACGCCAGGCCTCCCTGTCCTCCACTAGCTTCCTGAGTTCCCCCAATTTCATGTTCGTTGCTTCGGTAACACTATCTAACCATCTCATCCTCTGCTGCCCCCTTCTCCTTTTGCCTTCAATCTTTCACAGCATGAGGGTTTTTTCTAAAGAGTCCTCTCTTCTCATGAGGTGGCCAAAGTACTTGAGCTTCAGCTTCAGGATTTGTCCTTCCAGGGAGCAATCAGGCTTGACTTCCTGGAGGATTGACCGATTGGATCTCCTTGCAGTCCAGGGGACTCTCAAGTGTCTTCTCCAGCACCGTAATTCAAAAGCATCTATTCTTCGGCGCTCTGCCTTTATTATGGTCCAGCTCTCACAGCCATACGTTGCTACTGGGAAAACCATTGCTTTGACGATGTGAACCTTTGTTGGCAGGGTGATGTCTCGGCTTTTTATTAAGTTGTCTAGGTTCACCATAGCTTTCCTCCCAAGAAGTAAACGTCTTTTAATTTCATGGCTGCAGTCACCATCTGCGGTGATCTTGGAGCCCAGGAAAATAAGGTCTGTCACTGCTTCCATTTCTTCCCCTTCTATTTGCCAGGAAGTGATGGGAGTGGTGGCCATGATCTTAGTTTTTTTAATGTTGAGCTTCAAGCCAATTTTGGCACTCTCCTCTTTCACCCTCATCAGAAGGTTCTTGAGGTCTTCCTCACTTTCTGCCATTAGAGTGGTATCGTCTGCATATCTGAGGTTGTTGATATTTCTCCCAGCAAACTTGATTCCAGCTTGTGAATCATCCAGCCCTGCCTTCCTCATGATGTACTCTGAATAAGTTAAATAAACAGGTTGACAGTATACAGCCTTGTCGTACTCCTTTCCCAATTTGAAACCAGTCAGTTGTTCCATGTCCAGTTCTAACTGTTACTTCCTGACCCACATACAGGTTTCTCAGAAGGCAGATAAGGTGGTCTGGTACTCCCATCTCTTCAAGAACCTGCCACAGTTTGTTGTGATCCACACAATCAAAGGCTTTAGCATAGTCAATGAAGCAGAGGCAGATGTTTTTCTGGAACTCTCTTGCTTTCTCCATGATCCAGCGAACGTTGGCAATTTGATCTCTAGTTCCTCTGCCTCTTCGGAAACCAGCTTGTACATTTGGTAGTTCTCGATTCACATACTGCTGAAGCCTAGCTTGTAGGATTTTGAGCATCACCTTGCTAGCATGTGAAATGAGTGCAATGGTGCGAACAATCTTTGTTCGAAAAATCTTAGTTCGAACAATCTTTGGCATTGCCCTTCTTTGGGATTGGAATGTAAACTGATCTTTTCCAGTCTTGTGGCCACTACTGGGTTTTCCAAATTTGCTGGCATATGGAGTGCAGCACTTTGACAGCATCATCTTTTAAGATTTTGAGTCACTCAGCTGGAATGCTGTCACCTCCACTAGCTTTGTTGTTAGTGAGGCTTTCTAAAGCCCACTTGACTTCACACTCCAGGATGTCAGGTTCAAGCTCAGTGACCGCACCATTGTGGTTATCAGGAACATTTAAATCGGCCTTATAGAGTTCCTCTGTGTATTCTTGCCACCTCTTCTTAATCTCATCTGCTTCATCCTTGCCATTCTAGTCCTTTATTGTGCCTACCTTAGCAAGAAATTGTCCTTTGACATCTCCAATTTTCTTGAAAAGATCTCTAGTCTTTCCCATTCTATTGTTTTCCTCTATTTCTTTGCATTGCTCATTTAGGAAGGCCTTCCTATCTCTCCTTGCTGTTCTCTGGAAATCTGCATTCAGTTGGGTATATCTTTCCCTTTCTCCCTTGCTTTTGGCTTCCCTTCTTTCCTCAGCTATTTGTAAAGCCTCGTCAGACAGCCACTTTGACTTCTTGCATTTCTTTCTCTTTGGGAGGGTTTTGGTTGCTGCCTCCTGTACAATGTTACAGACCTCCATCCAAAGTTCTTCAGGCACTCAGTCTACCAAATCTAACCCCCTAAATCAATTTGTCACCTCCACTGTATATTCGTATGGGATCTGATTTAGGTCATACGTGGAGGGCCTAGTGGTTTTCCCTACTTTTTTCAGTTTAAGCCTGAATTTGGCAAGAGGCAGCTCGTGATCTGAGCCACAGTCAGCTCCAGGTCTTGCTCTTACTGCCTGTATAGAACTTCTCCATCTCTGGCTGCAAAGAATGTAATCAATCTGATTTCGGTGTAGACCACCTGGTGAAGTCCATGTGTACAGTCGCCGTTCGTGTTGCTGGAAAAGGGTGTTTGCTATGACTCATGTGTTCTCCTGACAAAACTCTCTTTGCCCTGCTTCATTTTGTACTCCAAGACCAAACTTGCCTGTTATTCCTATTACCTCTTGACTGCCTACTTTAGCATTCCAATCCCCTATGATGAGAAGGACATCTTTTTTGGTGTTAATTCTAGAAGGTGTTGTAGGTCTTCATAGAAACGGTCAACTTCTTCCTCTTCAGCATCAGTGGTTGGGGAGTAGACTTGGACTACTGTGATGTTGAAAGGTTTGCCTTGGATCTGAATTGAAATCATTCTATCATTGTTGAGGTTATACCCTAGTACTGCTGTTCCCACTCTCTTGTTCACTATGAAGGCTACTCCATTTCTTCTAAGGAATTCCTGCCCACAATAGTAGATGTAATGGTCATCTGAATTAAATTCTCCCATTCCTGTCCATTTTAGTTCACTAACTCCCATGATGTCGATGTTCAGCCTTGACATCTCGCGTTCGACCACATCTAGCTTACCTTGATTCATAGATCTGACGTTCCAGGTTCCTATGCAGTATTGTTCTTTGCAGCATTGTACTTTACTTTCACTTCCAGACACATTCACAGCTGAGCTTCCTTTCAGTTTTGGCCCAGCTACTTCACTCTTTCTGGAGCTACTAGTACTCGTGTTCTGCTCTTCCCCAGTAGCATAATGGACACCTTCCGACCTGAGGGGCTCTTCTTCCAGTGTCATATTGTTTAGCCTTTTTGTACTGTAATCCATGGGGTTTTCTTGGCAAGAGTACTGGAGTGGGTTGCCATTTCCTTCTCCAGCGGATCTCGTTTAGTCAGAACTCTCTACTATGACCTGCCCATCTTGGGTAACCCTACATGGCATAGCTCACAGCTTCATTGAGCTACTCAAGCCCCTGTGCCATGACAAGGCAGTGATCCATGAAAGGGCCACCAGGGAATAACAAGATTTTTTTATACAAGCCCAAAACAGCAAGTGAAGTATCTTCTTGACAAGCATACAGAGGCAGCTATTTTTCTCCACTTGCAAATGGCAAACAATCCAGGTAGTTACACACAGTGAAGGAGCTTTCATTTCAGTAGCCACTGACACCGAGAGAACAGATGACACTTCCATAATAACTTACATGGTCTCTTCATCGATATCGTTTTCTTCTGTGTTGCTGGTGGCTGTTGAACTAGCAGAGGAACTGCTGCCATCTAAGTGGTTTGCTTCATCCTCCCCAGCAAGATCGACATCCAGATCACCATCTGAGAGTTCATGCTGTATACAGAGCAAGAAAATAGATGTCTTATATAAAGAAGCCATAATTCTACTTTGCAGCATACTAGTAAGAAAAACTAAGAAACTCTGAAAGCTTAGGAAACATAATATTCTGCAGGAGTTTTGGATCAAGGAAACAAGGAAACATGCAAACAATACTATTTTCTTAACTGGCATACTGGGGGGGGGAGGGAAAGAGAGAGAAGAACAATAGTACTATAGGTCACTCCTTACACTCCAGTGCAATGCCAAACTATTCTTGATCTCCAGTCATATGCTGCCATGCGTGCAACCCCACTTCTGGCTTTTTAAATCATTTTAAAGGAAAAATCATTTTCTTTCCTTAAATCATTATATGTCATTTTAAAGGAAAAACAAAGACAAAGCTAGGCATATGCCATGATTCCATAGGAACATAGAATATAGCACAGTGTGCAGAATTCAACTTTCAAGAGAACTTAAGCTTTCATTAAAGACAAGATACATAAACTACAAGTTTCCAACCTTATGGATTAAGATAAACTTGAAAAATACATGGGCAGTGGTGAAGTCTCAAAAGATTCCAGGAATAAGGTTTCCCAAGCTAGGAGATTTGGTTTCCCACCTGATCTCCATGCTGCTCCACAAGCAGAGCAGTGCAAAACCAGAATATATTATGCAAAACAGTGCATACCATAACATTATGCGAAATCAGTCAGGGTGCAATCCTAACCAACCTTCCAGCACCAGGGTAAGGGCAATGCAGCTCGGAGGAAAGCAAACAAACATTCCCTTACTTTGCGGAGGCCTCCATGACTGCCCCCCCCAACAGCAGGATGCAGCACATGCCACGTTGGTACAGCTATGTTAGTGCTGGAAAATTGGTTAGGACTGAGCCCTCAATCTGGATAATTTATGTGCTATAGAATTAAGCTATTCTTGTCACAGAACTTGGATTACCTGGTTATTAAAAAGTATAATTAGTGCAGACGAAGTGTTTATTTGCCAGAAATTCCATAGAATAGCCAAGTGTATGACCTATTTTGAAATTAATCTTCACCAGCAAAAGTAAGCACAATTTTCAATAGTGCACCTTTTAACCTCTCCCTCCAACTCCAATTAAATTACTCACTATTAGTAGAGGCAGAATGATGAGCATTCTTAATTATAGTAAATTTACTGGGAATACTGAAGCAGAAGAGATCCTTACATTGAAGTCTTCATATTGTACTTTCTCATCATCATCATCATCCTTGGCATCTCTGGGAGAGGTTGTGGGAGTCATAGCCTCAAGAAGTACTTCTGAGTTTGGTCCTGACTTTTTTGGTCTTGTTTCTGGGCCATCATCACTCTGAGGACTCAAGTGAGTGTCCGGAGGAGACATTCCATGGGATTTCTGGGTACGGGAAAGCTCGATTGCAAGCCTCTTAATTTTTTAAAACAAAAGACACATGCACACACACACCACATATATAGATATATGTAACACAGAAGATGTTGTTCTAAAGCAGCAGCAATTTATAGTTATGATGCAGTCATTCTCAAACTGTGTGCTGGGTAAATGTTCCACTAGAAAATTGTTAGTGTCATGAGACAAATTAAATGCTTCTGTGGGTGTAAAGTTATCCACCTACAGAGGAGGCTGCTCACTGTGTCTCTGCATAATTCACTGCTCTGGCCTTCCAGGCAGTCTCTGCTGAAGGTAGGCAACTCTGCTGCTACTCTGCACCTGGTATGAATGAACAACTCCCACACATTTACCTTTGATGATGGGCAACTCTTTCTAAAAATAAAGTATTTCAAAATGTGTCTGTAATTTTAATTTAAGAAAAAATGTCCTAGATATCATAGGTTTGGGAAACACTCAGATTAATAGTAATATCCATGAATGCATTACTTGAGTATCCCATTGCATCTGCCCAAAGGCTCATCAGCTACATCTGGGGTCACTGGCAACCAAATTCCACATCTCTCCCAAGTCTAGCACTCCTTAGCATACCTCTTTGAGATTGTTTATTTGTTGGACATAGCTTGTCTGAGCAGCTTCCAGTTGAGAAATATACCAGTGCTGGTCCCGACATTTCTGGAAAAAGGTAGGGGAACGGACCTGGAACCTTGAGAGAGCGAGAATCATAACACCTTGGGCAGGGAAGTCTTCATAATGTTCAATAAATTCTATGCATTATATATGCTAATGGTAGTCAGACGGACCCAATCTCAAACTTCTGCAGCACATTTGCTCTACCATAACTAAAGCAGAATCCTATGCAAGAACAGTAGGGCCAAAGCTACGCATTTTCAACTCATTTGCCTTTAAAATCAGTACTGCTATTTATAGACTTGTATCTTGAGTAACCTCGGCCCATGCAGCTGCATGCATGACATCTCCCTTGCCTTCCTGCCTCACTACAGCCTCCTGAGCCAGCCAAAGGCCACTTCTAAAAATTGGAAGAGCCTTAACAGCACCATGGAATGTGACTCAGGTGGTGCAAAGGGAATGAGAAAAACCCTGGAAACAACATGGAAACTGCTTGCAAAAAAAGTGCTTCAGCCCAATTTCCAAGGATTCCTGCTCTTGGCAGGAATTGTTGCCCACACCACATCCTCACCGATGGTCCTTCAATCCTCAAAAGTGATTTTAGGTAGCTTATGAAGTAGCAATTGGAGGAGGATGCTGGGAAGATTGCCACCTATGCAACAGAAGTTGATACCAACCCTTAATCAATAGAACAACTAACACTGGAAGGTTCGGTTCACTACTTATTAAGGCTTATTTATTCTGGCTCAGATATTGTTAGCCTAACAGGGATCAAAAATAAATTAGCTTTTCCTTGTAACGAAAGATCCCCTTTTGTTTAGCAAGCTGTGCTCACTCTCACTCAGAAATATTCCGAAAAAAGCATCTACACTGAACTGAACCATCTATATTTAAAGCAAATGAATGATGTTAAAATGGCTTTAAAACCCATTGAAAACCCAATCACAACACATTTTCAACTTCCTGGCACTGCTTTGCTTACAACCTTTGGAAGGCAACCTTTGGATATCATATACCTGGATTTTCAGAAGGCATTTGACACGGTCCCCCACCAAAGACTGCTGAAGAAACTTCACAGTCAGGGACTAAGAGGGCAGGTCCTCTTATGGATCCAGAATTGGTTGAGGGCCAGGAAACAGAGAGTGGGGGTCAATGGGCAATTTTCAGAATGGAGAGAGGTGAAAAGCGGAGTGCCCCAGGGATCTGTCTTGGGACCCGTGCTTTTCAACTTATTCATAAATGACCTGGAGACAGGGATAAGCAGTGAGGTGGCCAAGTTTGCGGATGACACAAAACTTTTCCGGGTGGTAAAAACCAGAGACGATTGTGAAGAGCTCCAGAAGGATCTCTCCAAGTTGGGGGAATGGGCAGCCAAATGGCAGATGCGTTTCAACATAGACAAATGTAAAGTGATGCACGTTGGGGACAAAAACCAAAACTTTACCTATAGGCTAATGGGTTCTGAGCTGTCTGTGACAGCTCAGGAGAGAGATCTTGGGGTGCTGGTGGACAATTCAATGAAGGTATCGACCCAGTGTGCGTCAGCAATTAAGAAGGCCAATTCCATGCTTGGGGTAATTAAAAAAGGGGTTGAGAATAAAACAGCCAATATTATCATGCCATTGTACAAATCAATGGTAAGGCCACACCTGGAATATTGTGTCCAGTTCTGGTCGCCGCATCTCAAAAAGGACATAGTGGAGTTGGAAAAGGTGCAGAAGAGAGCGACAAAAATGATAAGGCTGGGGCACCTCCCTTATGAAGAAAGACTGCAGCGTTTGGGGCTCTTCAGTCTAGAAAAAAGGCGCCTGAGGGGGGACATGATTGAGACGTACAAAATTATGCATGGAAGGGATAAAGTCGATAGAGGGATGTTCTTTTCCCTCTCTCAAAACACCAGAACCAGGGGGCATCCACTAAAGCTGAGGGTTGGGAGAGTTAAAACAGATAAAAGGAAGTACTTTTTTACCCACCGGGTAGTTAATCTGTGGAACTCCTTGCCACAGGAGGTGGTGATGGCATCTGGTCTTGATGCCTTTAAGAGGGGATTGGACAGATTTCTGGAGGAAAGGTCCATCATGGGCTATAGGCAATGATGGATTGTGCAACCTCCTTACAAAGGTGGTGGGCTACTGGTACCGGGTGCAAGGGAGTGGCAACAGGATGTAAGCATCTTGTTGTTACATGCCTCCCTGGGGCACCTGGTGGGCTGCTGTGAGATACAGGAAGCTGGACTAGATGGGCCTTTGGCCTGATCCAGCAGGGCTCTTCTTATGTTCTTATGTTCTTATAAGGCAGCATGAAAGGCTTTCCCTTTTCTACCTTCCCCCTCACCAGCCTATCTAGGATGCTTCTGTTTCCCCATCACCAGGGAAATGATCCCCCTTACCTTAAAATGACAGTGTCGTTCTGCCTGTTCAAGTAGCCTTCATTAGCAAGCAAATCCAGTCGGAAGAACCTATTGTAGCCCCAGCACTCCCCAACTTCAAAATCAGATGCAAACTCTCGAATGATGTTTTTAGCAGGATCATTTGTAGACTGGTGGACCATTTCTACACGGTATTCATACCTTTAACACATATACACACACCTTATAGGCAAGTGAAAATTAAACACACCTGCGCACATCAACGCAAATGTGAAACCATACATTAGTTACTTTACTGGGTTAGTTAGTTACACACTAAGCTACATCCCTCCCCCGGCCCACCCAAATAAGCAAAGCCAGGTTTCTGCAAAGTTTTTGTAATGGACCTAGTTTAAGGCTATATTTTGAGTAAAACAATGTCGGTCACCTATGATGGGCTAGTGCCTGTCTCCCCTTAAGGAGCAGGGGCTGGGGAATGGCAGCAATGCTATCACTATGATGTGTCGTTTCTGGGTATAGATTGGGGCTGGGGGGGGGGGACTTACCAGTGCCTGCCCCAGCGTCCAGTAGGGTTGAGGAGCCCTGCAGACACCTTTTTGTTAAAGTTTCAAAAGTTTTTTAAGTTTAAAAAGCCATCACAACCCACTTCCAGTTTCATGATAACAATCAGGAAGAGGGTTGTGATTTATTTATTTTTATACACTGGGAGCCCTCAGAGTGGTCTGCAGGGCTTCCCAACCCTACTGAACACTAGGGCAGGTACTGGTAAGTTCCCCCCCCCGCCCCACTCTCTGCTCAGAAGCAATGCAATGGTAGCAATTGCATCACTGCCATTCCTCAGCCCCCACAAGCACATACAGCGGTTCTCAAACTTCTGGAGAGTTTGAGAACCGCTGGGCTAGTGGTATAACAATGTCAGACTTAAAGATTTCTCCCATCCTGTGAAGCATAGGGAAACACTATTTTCTGCATTAGAACTTCAAAACCAGGCTTCAGGAGTCATTTTAAACTGCAGATGAAGATCTCATTTAAATAGGTAAAGGTTTCCCCATGACCGAATGGGCTAGTCATGACCAACTGTAGGGGGCAGAGCTCATCTCAGTTTCTAAGCCGAAGAGCCAGCATTTGTTGGAGGACAAGTTCCCATGGTCGTGTGGCCAGAATGACTATACACCAAGGCGCACGGAATGCCGTTTAGTTACCTTCCCACCGAAGTGGTACTTACTTATCTACTCGCATTTTTTTATGTGCTTTCGAACTGCTAGGTTGGCAGGAGCTGGGACAAGCCACGGGAACTCACTCCGTCGCATGGTCTTGAACTGCCAACCTTCCAGTCAGCAAGCTCAGCAGCAGCGGTTTAACCCGCAGCACCACTACGTCGCATATCTCATCTAAATACTCTACATTAAAAGCTCTCTACAATCAAAACTGTAGTCTGGGCTAGAGTCTCTCTGATGTTATAACTGTGTTTTATTTATGTACTTGAAGGAAGCCTGATGGGACAGCAATCAAAAGTGGTACTCCACCTGACTCCCCCCCCCATACAGCAGTATAGACCAGTATTTCTCAAACCATGGGTCAGGACCCACGTGCTAGGTCACAGAAACCTGAGAGAAGCCATCTTGGAAGCTGCAGACCTTACCCTCTTGTGAGCGTTAACAGTTTGAATTTTCAAGTGCGTGTTTTTGTTTGTTTTTACATAATATTCTGACCTAATCTTGCTTGCTGTCAGGGATGCTTCATGGTTGTACAATTGCTGCAGTCAAGAATGCCAGTTTGCATTCCAGGAGTGTTATTTTATTATGTCACAACAATGGCACTTGCTGCTTAATGCTGTCACTTCTGGTCATGACATCATTTCCTGTTCCATTCCATCAGTTCCATTCTAAAAATTGGGTCCTGGTGCAAAATGTTTGAGAACCACTGGTATAAACCACTCCATCTTTCAGGGACTCCTGGTTCTGCAGCATGTATAGACCAGGTTCTACGCAACTCATGCCAAAGGCAATATCAGATTAGACAACAACTTTAGCCTTGAACTGTCTGCCAAACAGAAAGAAGTAGTGTGTGGTAAACAATAACTGGGTTGCAATTTAAATTACTGGTTAATAGTAATTTCCATTAGCATTTTTGTTACAGGTTTGAAAGTTTCATAACATTAAGATAAAGTTAGCCCTGCAAAAACGCAGCTAAAACTTCAGTCAAAGTTACTTCCAGTTTAGACAGTTAGGAAGAACTAAACTAATAACTGAGGTTTAAAAGTTGGTAAGTAGGGCTCTTCACACCTACAGCAATCTTCCAAAGAGCCATTTCACAACTCAAACAGCAACTAGCCCCAAGTAATGGGGAGCTGCATCCAACCCTGAACCCAATGAACACATTTGTATTACAAGTGTTTTCAATCACCTGCGTATGACATTCAAGTGAGATGGTCTTTTACACACTTAAAAATATAATGCAAAAAGACTGACATGTCACACCTAGTACAGTAGATTCTAAAATCAAATATACAAGCATCCACATGCATTACTAGCACAAACCATATGTACACATATAAATATAGTTTCTTCCAGTTTCAGCTATATTGATCTTGACCAAAACTCTTTACATAGTAGGATAAAAAGAATTCGCTCAATGGACAGTCCACTCCTAACCTGTGCTGGAAAGATAAGCCAACTGGCCTGCCCCATATCTAGCAGAGGGTTGAGGATGCCAGCAGCACAATTCTGAGTAAGGGGAATTCACTTTACCCCATGGCAGTAGCAGTCTCCCCAATAAGACTACTCAGATTTGTGCCAGCGAAATCACTAATGACTAATGCAAATCCAAATGGCCCAGGTAAGGCCAACAGGGCCTCTTCGGGCTGGTCTGCCCACCGCCCCATCTCCCCCCCACCCGATTCGCCTTCAATTTGCCTTTCCCAACCCCCAGCACTGGCCACCCTTGGCTGATGCTCACATACTGGCACAGGCCCAGAAAGCAGCATGGAGAGGCTAGTGCATGTCCTTGTGCCAGCCTCCCCGACTCCGGAGTAAGCACAAACATGCCTTATGGCATGCTTGCAATACCCCCAGGCCAGAGCAAGGGACTTCTGCTGGCCCAGTGAGCACTTTGGATTGCACTCTAAGAGTGCTAGCTTCCTTCATAAAAACAAAAACAGGTCTTCCCTGAAGAAAATAGTGAATTTCCCAAGGTGAATTCCAAAACGGTAGACTCCTCCTCCCCCCCGTAACTCATCCTAGACTTGCGATCATGCATCTCAAATGTGGTTCCCCCAAGACTAGTTGTATACTACTTTAATTTTCAAGACAGCATATGTCTTTTACACAGGTGTACAAGAGCTATTGAAAATTATGCCTCATGATGGAACTGCAAACGAAGAGAAGGAAAGCTGATAATAAGAAAAGGTACTATTGCAATGCAAAGTACAAATGAAACATGTAGGGTTTGGGCCATCCCACGCAAGACTGAGCATGAAATGCCAAGAGCACTGCAGATGGCAGGGTGCCTCTAGTATAAAAGTACTCCAAATAGTCTAAAATGTAAAGAGACAAGTGACCACATAACCAATCTTTTGTTTTTCTTATCTTTTTTGTAGATCTTTTTTTAAAGGCTACTGTAAGATATGGCTTCAAAAAATCAAGCTATTCAAAGTAAAAACTGCTGGAAACCCATATTGGGGCCCAGGGTTTCTGTTTAAATTTACAAGGTGACAGGCTTGGTTTCTTGTCAAGTACATGATCTGATCCTAGATGTTATGAAGTCTTGTGTTTGAATCAGAGCCATTTTCTGAAAAGCAATTCACAGAAAAACTCTTGGTGACTAGGTCTCTGGTCATTTTTGGTAGATATTGGTAGATATTCCATCTCCTCATTTGGGAGGTAAATAGGTATGCCACTCAACTGCATCTCAGATCTGTTCCACAACACATGCAACACTCCTCCAGAGAATAATTTGCTCTTCTTACCATAACTGACTGTCAGATTATTAATATCCAAGTCTCACAGGCCATTTTCTCTATAAGCAGAGGGCATTTACACTCTTTATTACATACTCAAGATGTCCAATAAAAGATAGCTGCTATATCTTGTAACAGATCCAGCCAGCAGCTGCACTATATCACAATGAGGTGTTTTGCATCCAACTCCAGAGTAGTTCTGCTGGATCAGATTCAAGGGCCCACCTAGTCCACCATACCACTTCTCACCAAATATTTGTGAGAAGCCTGCAAACAAGATTTGAAGACAATAATCTCAGGGACTGCTATCCCCCAGCAACCAGGTTTCATATGATTCAAACAGCCTCTGAACAAGGAGATTCCATGTATAGGGAATGTTCAGATTCCCTATCCACAGATTCAGTATCTGCAGGTTTAACTACCTATGGGTTCCCAACCCATAGGGAGTGCTGGACCCAAGCTGCTGGATCTGACTGGAGATGTTCTCCAGTTGCATCCACACACATACCCTCTGTGAGCCTCAGAAAGGCAACTGGAGGTTCTAGAAGGTCACTTCTGGCTTTTACAAAAACTCAGAAGTACCCTTCTAGCACCTCCAGGTGCCTTTCTGAGGCCTATAGAGGCTTCTGTGGGCCTCAGAACACCTCCACACGATGACTGGATGGGACTGGAAATGTTCTCCAGAGGTCCTATGCACCAGACCCACAATTTCATTATCTATGGGTTTCTGTATCGGATCTCCTGCAGATACCAAGGTCTGACTATAGTAAGGACTAGCTGCCAGTGACAGACCTCTCTGCCTCCACGAATTTGTCCCATCTCATTTAAAGCTTGGATAGCTTTGCAAGATATGCTGTCTCAAGTTATATATGCACTGCAAGTAGTATTCTTTAATAGCAAAAATTTACAGAAGAAAACACTCAAGTTTTCTACATATTCTACATATGCTGTGGTTCTGAGCAAGCCCAAATATCACACTTTATGAGAATTGTGGCTTTTTTGTTAAAAAGAAGCAAGTGCCCAGACATTATAGCTGTAAAAATATGTTTTAAAGTGTGTGGGAAACAGCTGCTGGGTTTCAGAAGCCAGAGAAGTGGCCAAGTTTCAATTGGCTCCGATCTCAATGTTCATAGTTTCTTGCTCCCCCTTCAGTGGCCTGATGCAAAATAAGAAAAGCCAATCTGCCTCGTTTATATAGGTCATGAAGGTCTGCTCTTCATCACCCAGAAATTGTACTGCTTGGATGCAGAATTAAACTAAAATTTTAATCCCTGGAAAAAAGGTTGCCCACATTACATATGAAGAGCACAATCTGAGTCACACGGAGTGCAGATATTTTGATATCCTGAAGTTAATTCTAAGAAGCACACCACAACGGTCTTACTATCACAACTAAAGTACTGATGAAGTAACACTGGCTAGTTCTGCAATGCAGACACTGTGTTTGCACGAAAACAAGCATACTTCAAAGGGGAGGATACAAGTTTGATTATATAGTAGCTCAGCCAAGCCAATTAACTGGTTTCTTCGCTGCTCCCTCCCATTTTATCCCAAAGACAGAATGCAACTCTAATATGCACAAAGCACACAAAGAAAATAGCTTTTCCTTACTTGGATGTTTCTGGTAATCCAGCTGACAGTTCAAGAAATACAGATAAATAGTAGCCTCTCACCACTCCATTTCCATCCTAGAAAGAATTAAAATTCAAGTTAATTTATCCATTGGTCAATTTAAGAGTTCACATTAAGGTTTTGAGCATCAATTGAACATAGCTAAAATAGTTTACCTAATCCACAACTAAGGGAAAATGCTCCCTTATTGCCAACTACTGCTTAAATACTTTCAACATCTGAGGTAGATTTCAGACCTCGGGTGAGAATCCACTTATCCACTGAGGCTCACAAATTCTTTGTTGCCAAATTACCCTCAAAACAGTAAGTTCTGGCACCATAGAACAGGTCCTCCTAATTTCCTGCTTGAGAGAAACAATGTATATTGCATGTTCAATGGGAAGAATCTGGGTGCTATATAAAGGAATTCTTACCTGGGAATCTCCTATTCTGGTTATAGGAAAGTGGGGCACTCAGAACCACATGGGTTGCCCCTCCCTCTCAAGAGGCAGGGCCGGACTTTGTTGAGGTCTCTTCCTCTTCCTGTGGGAGGGCTCCCAAACCCAGTCTGGTCTGTAAAGCTGTCATATGGAAGTCCTCCACACCGCTTGTACCCAACGGGATACTAACAAGAATAACAACAACTAACTTCTTCCATAAGATAGGAAAGTAAGAAATAGTGTTAAAAGTAATTAATGATGGGAAACACGGGAAGGATTCGGGAGATGCAGCACTCCCGACCCTAACAATGACCACCAGCTTATTGAGGAATAGTAACACCCACCTATGTAGGCGACACCAGCCTTCTCACGTGGCGGGGCGAATGCCCCACTTTCCTATAACCAGAATAGGAGATTCCCAGGTAAGAATTCCTTTTTCTCTGGTATTGGAAAGTGGGGCATTCGGAACCACATGGGAGCCATTTAACTTTAATGTTGTTATTTGCCTGTAAACCGCTTTGTGAACTTTATGTTGAAAAGCGGTATATAAATACTAGTGATTGATTGATTGATGTGTAAAAGCTGTTATCAGGGCGGGCAGAAGGCCATGGTGTCGGCTAGGTCCTGACCACTGTGTGTAGGACCCCTCTGCCAAAGGCCGCCTGAGTGGAGGCCGCTGCATCCACCCTGTAGTGTCTTGTAAAAGTATTGGGGGAAGCCCAGGTCGCTGCCCTGCATATATCCCCCAGCGAATGAGCCTCCTCAAAGGCAGCTGAAGCCGCTGCCCCCCTAATCAAGTGTGCTGTAACACCCGTCGGTGGAGGGTGACCAGCCCCCTGGTTTGCCAGAATGATTGCCTCCCGAAGCCACCTCGCTAAAGATGACCTGGAGACTTTCCTACCCGTTTTAGGACCCTGAAACCCCACGAATAGGAAATCCTCCAATCTTTTGTTCTGTCAGAGTAAAAACGGAGGGCCCTCCGGACGTCCAGGGAGGTCCAATGCCATCTTTTTTCCTGTGGGTGTTGAGGATTCAGACAGAACGAAGGGAGAACCAGCTCTTGAGCCCTGTGAAGAACTGTATTAATTTTGGGTAGGAAGGCCGGGTCCGGTCTGAGAACAACCCTATCCCTGTGGAAGACAAACAGATTAGGATTGACTGAAAGCGCACCCAGCTCTGACACCTATCTAGCTGATGTTATGGTGACTAAAAACAGAGTTTTCAAGGTTAGCGTTTAATGTGGGGATGCGCAGAAAAGTTGAGGCCCAAACCAGCTCCCAAAGTACGGTTCAGAGCCACCACTTGATGGCGGAGGGTACTGGTGCTTAGATCCAGTCTAAACCCACCTGCAGAATGTCCAGTGTGTGTTTAATTTTGGGCTTGGGCCCCCGTTCCTCACACCGAGAATGAAACTTGTTCCATGTAGCCCCGTACACCTTCTTGGTCGATTCCCAATTAGATGCCAATAAGGTATGAAGGACCCCAGCAGAGTAACCCCAGCGTTCTAATGCTGCCTGCTCAACCTCCATGCTGTTAATTGGAGGAACTCGGGACAAGGATGGCAAAGGGGTCCCTATCTGAGAAGATCCGGACGTCTGGGAAGAGTCCAACTCCTTCCTTGGGCCATGTTGAGCAATTGCGGGAACCAGGGTTGTCTGGGCCAGTGGGGCGCAATCAGAATCACTTCGGCTTGGAGCAGTCTGATACGCCTCAATACTAAGGGAATCAGCTGGGTTGGGGGAAAGCGTACAGGAGGACCTTTGGCCAGGGACAATGAAGAGCATCCAGCCCCTCCGCCCCCCTTGTCTGTAGTCTTGTAAAAAATCTAGGCAGTTGAGCATTCAGCTCGGACACAAAGAGATCTATTACTGGAGTTCCGAGGCAAGAGGTCATCTCGCGAAAAACCTCTGGATGTAACTTCCACTCAACATCGCTCAGATCCTGCCGGCTTAGCCAATCTGCCGCGAAATTTTTTGCCCTGCCACGTGTTCTGCCTTTATCGATCGCACATTCTGTTCTGCCCATAGCAGGAGAGTGGCCTCTTTCATAAGGGATTTGGACCTGGTTCTCCCGTCGATTGATAGATGCTTTTGCCGACATATTGTTGGTCCGGATGAGCACATGTGTCTGAAAGTGAAGTAGAGCTAGCTAATAGAGCTAGCTCTGAGCTCCAGCCAATTTATGCTGTGTCGAGACTCCTGTTCTGACCACCTGCCTTGGGCCCAGTGGCTGTCTGGATGGGCCCCACCCCACCCCAAAAGGCTGGCGTCCGTGGTTAGCATTACCCAGGATGGGAGGTCCAGGCTGATCCCATCTGACAGACTCCCGGGGTCAACCACCAAGCCAGGCTGTCTCTCACAGACGGTGACAGGCGTACTATTTTCTGCACCTTCCACTCTATCAGGAGTAGGAAGGGTTTGAGGAAAAATTGCAGGGGGCGAAGATGGAAAAGCGACCAGGGGACAATGTCCTGGCATGAGACCATCTGACCCAGTAGTGTGGCCAAGGACATGAGTTTGACCCTCTTGGCTCCCAAAATCTGAGCCAACAGGAAGAACAATGCATCCTGTCTCTCGCGTCCTGTCTCTTCTGGGACAGAAAAATTCTGAAGGACTTGGTTTCCAGCTGGAGACCCAGGTGTATCAAGGCTCGGTTCAGTATTAGGGAGCTTTTGGCCTCATTGATTACAAAACCATACTCTTGAGACATTTGACTGTCCTGGCCATGTCCCTCAACGCTAGTTCCCTCGACGAGCCCTGATTAAGACATTGTCGAGGTACAGGAAGAGGGACACCCCTTGGAGTCGCAAATGAGCCACCAGGGCAACCAGAATCTGTAAATACCCTGGGGGCCGATGTTAAGCCAAATGGAAGGGCCCTGTACAGGAAGCGTAACCTTCCATAGCTGAACCTCAGAAACTGTGGGTCTTCAAGATGGGGACATGGAGATAAGCTTCAGAAAGGTCCACCGAAGCCAGGTAGTCCCCCTGCTCCAGGGCAGACACTATGGTTCTCCATGTCTCCATCCTGAATTTTCGCTTCCTGAAGAAACAGTTCAACCATTTTAAACCCAGTATGGCTCTTATCTCCCTGTTCTTTTTTGGAACTAAGAACCACACTGAATAAACTCCCTTTCCCCTCTGTCGGGGAACCGGCTCTATGGCCTTGATCTGTAGGAGATGTTGGATTGCCTCTAGCTTCTGTTTGTGTCTGACCGGGTCTTGGGAGAAGGGGACCTGCCAGAATCTGTTGCAAGGCTTGTTCACAAATTCTAGTGAATATCCCCGTGTCACAGTTGTCAGAACCCAGGCTTCCAAAGTGATGGCCCTCCACCGGGACGCAAAATCTAGAAGACGCCCTCCAATAAGTTTGAAGCTGTCTTCTGATTTGGCGTCAGACATTGTGGTGTCCCTTGGAGGATCTGGAGGAGGCAGAAGACTGGACTCCTCCTCCCCTGGCCTTGGGGAAAGACCTGCCCTTGTTCCATTTGGTTTTCCCCCGTTGACCAAAGTCTCTGGGCCTAGTCACAAACCCTGGGGAACAAAAGGACTGAGGTTTGTGTTTGGGCTGTTCTTTCTTGCCTGAAGGCAGGACCTTACGTTTGTCCTTGTTTTCGACCAAGAGGGGTTCTAGGGCTTGGCCAAAAAGTTTCCCTCCCTTGAAGGGAATGCCCACTACACGGGAGAGGGATGCTGCATCTCCCTCCCAATGACGCATCCAAAGGTTGCATCTAGCAACCGCATTGGTAGCCATCACCCGAGCATTCAGCATTAAAGCATCGTATGAAGAATCTGCCGCAAATGCCGCTGCTAGCGAATTTTCTTTAGTTGGGATCTAGCAGATTTAGAGATACCTGGTTTAGGGGAGGCCATCTCCTCTGCCCAGACATATGCCGCTCTGGCCATGATGGAATTGGCAGAAACAGCTCTCAGGGCCTGAGCAGATGCCTCAAAACTGCGTTTTAGAAAAGTATCAACTCTCTTATCGCAAGCGTCCTTTGGTCCCCCTTCCCCTTCTGAGGGGATAACTGCTGCCAAGGACAATGCCACCACTGGGGAATCAATTACTGGGACCGTGAGAGACTGCATTACTTCTTCTAGTAATGAGTAAAGTTTATTCCAAATTTTACCTCGGTGCTTGGGAAGTACTGGTTGCCCCCACTCATTTCAATCACTCTTGGAAATTCATAGGGGAAAGGAACTGTTTCAGGTTTTGGGGGGGCCCTGGGGAAAAAGCTTATTCAACTTGGTCTTGGTGGATTTTGAGGGCTTGGGGTCATCCTCCGAATCCCCATTGAGATCAAGGACTCTAGTCACTTTACTCAGCATATGGGGAAACAAATCCAAGGGAAAAAGCCTGTCCATCTTCTGTGCAGTTTCAGGCTGCTCCTCCCCATCAGAGGACAACTCCTCCTCCTCCCGGTCAGTGTTTGAGGAAGAAGACCGTGAGGGACTTGACACCCGTTTGTCCCTTTTTGCTCTCTTTCGAGACTGAGGGTGACTCACATGGTGCCTCTTGCGTTTTACCTTCCCCCTTTTGTAATGAGCCACAAGCTCCTCTTCCTCCTCCGAGGGATACTCAGATATGGCAGAGGAGGAAGTTTCAGAGACCTTGGCCCTTTTTTGCTTCTCCTTGGGGTCTTGAGTGGACTTGCAGGCCATAATTATTTCTTGGACATGGGCTCTAAAGGCGAGGTTGACAGCCACCTGCACTTCAATCCCTGGCTTGGAAACTTTTTTGGGGGGGTTGTTTTTTTTTGAATCCTTATCAGTTTTTGCTGGCGGTGCTGCCGCCGCAGAGGAACCTTCCACCCCAGACCCCCCTTCCCCTATGCTTGTTAAAGGGGCAGGGTCTTGTGAATTTACCATTTTGACAAAGGGAAAATAGGCAGGAAAACGGCTGTCCATTTGAATTGCTACTCACAAAATGGCGCCCATCGCCTGCGGAGCTGCCTGTTCCCGCCTTGCTGCTGACTTCAAAATGGCGTCTGTTCTACTACGGAGCTCCGTGCCTCATGCCACTGATGGTGAGGCGACGAGGCAGGGATCAGAGCTCTTCTCAGAACCGGCACTCTCCCCCTGCGCTGAGGCACTCGATTCGCGGCTGACCTGATCTCCCGCTCACGGCTTTGCTGGGCTGGTGAGATCCGCCACTGCGCTGCTCCCTGCAGAGCCTCCAGCTCACTGTAATATCGGGCTGGTGAGGCCTGCGCCACTGCTCCTCCGAAGCCACCACCGTCGCCGCCACCCCCCCACACCGCCCCCACACACTGAGGAGGGGGGTTGGAGCAATGGAGGACGGATAGGGAACGGAGGGAATAGAGGGTTAAAAGATAGTAGAAATGGAAAAAATGAAAAAGACAAAGAGGAAAAGACTTTGAGGTAAAGAAAAAACAGTTCGCTCTTTTCTCTGCTGCAACAAAAAATCCGACTTGCTCTGTCAAGAGGCAGAGCCGGACTGGGTTTGGGAGCTCTCCCACAGGAAGAGGAAGAGACCTCAACGAAGTCTGGCCCTGCCTCCTGAGACGGAGGGGCATCCCATGTGGTTCCGAATGCCCCACTTTCCGATACCAGAGAATAGCATTTCTTTACCTCAAGAGACTGAACCCCAGCCAGTCAAAATACTGAAGCAAGAAAGAAGTTTTTTATGCATATACAAGGTGAAAATGAAGAAACCTCTTAACTAAGGGTGTAGGTCATCTGTTATTTCCTTACATAAGCAAGAGGCCAGGTGCCTAATAATTTATGGGAACGTTGTTTGGCTTTTTAAAATTCAAAACACTTGTTCCAGACTCTATTGCCGATAAATATTCAAGCAGCAGCCACAGATCCAGAAACTACTAGAAATAATTGGACATCAGCTTCTCATACCTTGGAGTGTGCATGTGACTCTTCCCCCTCCCATGTATCCTACTATTGTGCAATTTTCAGTCTTCGTTTTCTCCACTCCCCAAACACTATAAACACTCAAGTTTTAGAAGCAGGCGTTTTTCAGAGTTTGCAGAGTTGCTTATTTGCAAAATATACTCTGATGAAAGATTTTTGACTTTCCATACATACACATTCTTAGCTGGAACATCAAAGGCTCTATCAAGATGTCACCTCTTTGCAATATTTCAAATAGAGGCAAATTTTCAGATCATGAAACATCACATGGAAGCACAGAACATTTTCAGCAAAATATATACATATCAGCCTCTCAAGGCACTCTTTTGCCTCTCAGGGCACTCACATCACTATTTTGCCTCATTTCTGTGTCCACTATGTGTTTACATTGCAAATTAATCAACTTCAAAATTAATTTTTATTTGAGCAGGACATGAACTTCACAAAAAACTGCAGCTAGGCAACAAGAAACTCATACTCAAGGCATGATAAATACTGTCCCTGATCAACTGAATAAAGGATTTTGTACTGCACCTTTACTAAAGAAAGGAAGCCACTTGTAGTTTACTTGCCGCTTTTCAGGGAAAAGTTGTGGCATTATCTATAGATTTACTTCTTGAATTCCCAGGACATACTGAATGCTGATACTCTTTCCTCAAGACTCCCTAGCCATGTTAACACATATATATTAACACAGCCTGATCCTACATTGGCTACCACCTGCGGAAAAGGCATGCACATGGTCACAAACTTGCCATAAAGCACTTTGTGGCTGTGCAGAGGCCTGGACCGCCAGTAGTGAAGCCTGCGCTGAAGCATCACCTGGCAACTAGGGTAAGTGAACTGCCAGATGGCAGGGAGGGTGGGCCAGTTCAGGCCCAGGAACAGCAGCAGAGGCTACTGCCACATCCTATCCCTCCTGCTGCACCTTAAAGCCCTACATGGGCTACTCGGAACTGTGCAAGCCCTACAAGGGCTACTCAACACAAGGTAAGGGAACCTATATTTCCTTACGTCAAGGAGACCTCCAGCTGCCTCCTTTGCTCCATGGGATATAGTGGGGGCTGTTTCAGTGCTGCTGTACCATGGGGCAGTAGCCTCAACAGGATTGAGCTGCCTGTCCCCTACTACACAGAGGTTAGGTTCCAGAGGTCTGTATATAACCTGAAACAGATGTCACCTGGAAGAGTCTGTTCTTGCCGGGTCAACATTATCATGGCTATGTGGAAGCACCAGCAAAAGACCACCTACACAAAAGCGCCAACAAAGCCATCCCTAAGTTGGACATTTGTAAGCTGTGCATTAGGTTGAGTTCAGCTAATTAATATGTAGACCAAAAGACTCAGTTACTGCAAGCTGTACCCTTTATATGAACAATACATTGCAGGTCAAGTAGTACTGTACCAGGAAAGTTAAGATGTCAACGTCAACCAATTTCTGTTTACACTATTATCCAAACTCACTGGATAAACCTTTAGTCTCCAGCAAAGCCCAGAAACTTGAAGAGGTGGACTGTAAACTGGATCTGCTCGCTGGCGCAAAGTGCTGTTAAGACATTAGAAATACAAACTCAAGGTCAAAATTGAACTCTTCAGCATGCAGCAGATTGCTCATCTTCAAAGATTGACTCTTCCTTAGTATAAATTTTGGAACATTAATAACCAGAACATTTTTCATTAGATATATTCTTTCAACATGCATCACTGAATTTCTGTTCTCATTCTAGTTCTCTAACACTATTTCTCAAACTGTGGGTCGGGACCCACTCGGTGGGTGGCAACTTGATGCCAGGTTGGTCGCGGAAAGCTGGGAGCAGCCATCTTGGAAACTGCAGACCTTGCTATATTACTTTTGTGAATGCTAACAGTTTGAATTTTCAAGTGAGGGTTTTCTAAAATTTTGTTTTTGGTGTTTTACATAATACTTTGTCCTAATCTGTTTCATGGTTGTGCAGTTGCTGCAGTCCAAGAATGCTAGTTTGCATTCCAGGAGTGTCATTTCATTACATCATGATGATGGCACTTCCTGGAGTCACTTCCAGCTATGATATCACTTCTGGTGGGTCCCAACAAGAGTGCCATTAGTGGGTTTGGGTATAAAAGGTTTGAGAACAATTGCTCCAACACATTGTTCTGTTCCAAGCTATCCTTATCTATTGTTTCTCCTTAAATGTTTCCAAGAATCGAACTCTCTTGCCTTTCTCTCTTCCAAGAGCTATGTAAACGTTATCTCTCCATATAACTGCATTCTTATAAAGATTTTGCTGCTTTCTCTGAACATTCTCCTATAAATAGGATACCCTCTCCATTTCATTATACCATCTGGAAAAAGGCTACAGGGTCCACAGCATAACTTCCATGCCCGAATGTATGGGGGCTGGTTGTAGTTATATGTGATTTGGTGCAATACCCTCTAGTCAGGCAACTGGTAAAGAAAAATACAGTTACAGTAAACATGGTACAGAAAACTCTTATTTCAGAGCTTGTCACTGCCACATGAAGCAAATTTTGATGCTCTAGTATCAGCAAGAACCAACTCAAGTTAAAGAACTGAATTCAGTTCTACTAGCCACACAAGTAAGCTGGCCACATAAACCTAGGTGTAGGACAGTGATGGCAAACCTTTTGGGCTCGGTGTGTCAAAACTTTGGAAAATGCTTAACTTACTCTGCTGGCGGGTCAATCCCCCTCCAAAACAAAAGAGAAACAGTTCTTTATGTTCATTTATCTAAACCCTGCAGGTCAGTCACCAGCTTAAGCCTTTGGCTTTGCCAGGGCTCCCTTAAGATCCAGGCTGTTGGCTGTTGTGGGTGGAGAAGAGCCACTGATTGAGACACCTGTGCTGGGGGGCCGGGCCGGCTAACTCAGGCACCATTTGGTTCTCTTCCCTGCAGGTCAGTCACCAGCTTAAGCCTTTGGCTTTGCCAGAGGCGCGAGCCTCTGGCGCGAGCCAAAGGGCAAGAGCCAAAGGGCTCTTTGCCCGTGGCTCTTCGCCGGTGGAGGGAGCCTGGAGCCCGGAACATCTGTTGATGCTGCTGCCTGTTTACCCTTTTGTCCATCTTCCTGTGGATCATCAAGTTCCAGCCACGCCTTACTTTAGTGTTTAGCCGCCTGTCAACAAGCCAACACCAGCCTTTTAACTGAGTGAGTGATAGTGTGATTGTGACTTCCTGGCTGGAGTGAGAGTCCGGCCAGGAGAGTGAACGGTATCCCTGCCTCTGTGAGAGGGGGGCAGGGAGGGACGGAGTGAGGCCTTTGCCTTGGTGAGAGAGAGGCAGAGGCCTGCAGCAGCCCAAGCCTCAGTGTGAGGGGGGTGAGGGCTGCTGCGCGGGTTGTTGGTGGGGAGCGTGTGTGTGTGTGTGTGTGTCTGTGTTTTAGTTTTTGTATTTGTGCTGTGGTGGTTGGCTTGCAGGTCGCTCCCGCCGGAATTATGTGCTTGACGCCTCGAGGGGGCTCAGGGGAGGGGAGGGGGACCACCATCAGCAGAGTTACGGGTTACGGAAGGTATGGCAGTGGGGGTTGGGCCGGACATTACAGGAGAAGGAGGGTCAGTCGTAGACAGACTGTCCCTCTTTCTGGCCCTCCCCTCATCCCTCTGACCCTTGGAAATCCTGGCAACAGTCCCCTGAGTCTGAAGCTGCTGCTTCTGAATGCCAGGTCGGTGAATAATAAGATCTCTCTAATCCACGATTTAATCTTGGAGGAGAAAGCCGACCTGGTATGTATCACGGAGACCTGGCTGGATGAGCTGGGAGGGGTCAATCTTTCCCAGATTTGTCCGCCAGGTTTCCGGGTACTTCAGCAGCCACGACTACAGGGGCGGGGAGGCGGGGTTGCGATGGTCTATCGGGATTCCATCCGTCTCACCAGATACCCTGTTCAGCAATCCACTGGGTTTCAGTGCCTTCGCGTTATGTTGGAGGGGCGAGACAGAACAGGGATTCTGTTGGTGTACCGCCCGCCTTGCTGCCCAGCAGTCTCCCTGCCTGAGCTGACGGAGTTGGTCTCGAGCGTGGTGTTGGAGTCCCCCCGCCTATTGGTGTTGGGGGACTTTAATGTCCATGCCGAGGCCCCGGGAACAGCTGAGGCTCAGGATTTCATGGCCTCCATGGCAACCATGGGTCTGTCTCAAAGAATATCTGCCCCGACACATGATGCGGGACACACGCTGGACCTGGTGTTTACTGCGGGGCAGGTTGATGGTGATCTGGAGGTGGAGGAGATTAAGATCACTCCTTTGTCATGGACAGATCACTGTCTGGTGGGATTTAGGCTCGTTGCAACTTCTCACCTCTGCAATGGCGGGGGATCGCACTTTATGATCCGCCCTCGGAGGCTGATGGATCCAAATGGATTCCTGAGGGCTCTGGGGGATTTTCCTGTTGCCAGAGTTGGAGATTCACCTGGTGCCCTGGTCGACCTCTGGAATACGGAGATGTCCAGGGCCCTGGATGAGATCGCTCCTGAGCGTCTCCTGTCCAGTCGCAGAATCAGAGTGGCTCCTTGGTTCTCTGAGGAGCTGCGAATGATGAAGCGGCAGGGCAGACGACTAGAGCGTCGGTGGCGAAAAACTCGTGCCGAATCTGACCGGACACGGGCTAGGGCCCAGTTAAAAGCTTACTCTAGGGCAGTGGTGGCGGCCAAGAGGGCACACTTCTCTGCCACCATTGCATCTGCAGAGAACCGTCCGGCTGAGCTCTTCCGTGTGGTCCGTAGTCTTTTACATCTCGCCCCCCCTACTGGTGGGGAGGAGCACACGGAGGCTCGCTGTGACGAGTTCGCAAAACATTTTGCAGATAAGGTCGATCAGATTCGGCATGACTTGGACGCTGCTGTGGGCAGATCTAGTGATGTCCCTGGGGAACCTGTCTATCCTACCATTTGGGATTCTTTTCAGCTTGTAGAGCCTGAGGATGTGGACAGGATTCTCTGGAGTGTGAGACCTGCTGCTTGCCCGCTCGACCCTTGCCCGGCATGGCTAATTAGAGCTGCCCGGGGAGGGCTGGCCGAGTGGACGGGGAGGGTGGTGAATTCATCTCTGAGGGAGGGGGTGCTCCCGCCTGCTTTGAAGCAGGCGATGGTTCGCCCCCTCCTGAAGAAGCCCTCCCTGGATCCCACAAATTTAAACAACTTTCGGCCAGTCTCCAATATCCCATTTCTGGGCAAGGTGATTGAGCGGGTGGTGGCGTCCCAGCTTCAGAGGGTTCTGGAGGAAGCGGATTATCTGGACCCATTCCAATCTGGCTTCAGGCCGGGGTTCGGGACGGAGACTGCCTTGGTCGCCTTGGTGGATGACCTTCGCCGGGGGATGGACAGGGGAAGTGCGACCCTGTTAGTCCTGCTGGACCTCTCGGCGGCTTTCGACACCATCGACCATGGTGTCCTTCTGGGTCGGCTGGCCGGGTTGGGGCTTGGGGGCACTGTTTTGAAGTGGTTCCGCCCCTTCCTGGCTGACAGATCCCAGAAGGTGGTGCTGGGGGACGCTTGTTCGGCACCCCGACCTCTTAGGTTTGGGGTGCCGCAAGGTTCCATCTTATCCCCCATGCTGTTTAACATCTACATGAAACCGCTGGGAGAGGTCATCCGGGGGTTTGGAGTGGGGTGCCATCAATATGCTGATGACACCCAACTTTATCTCTCCTTTCCCCCTGATTCTGAGGAGGCGGTTGAGGTTCTGGATCGCTGTCTGGAGGCAGTTGGGGGCTGGATGTGGGCGAACAAGCTGAAATTAAATCCGGATAAGACAGAGGTGCTTTTGGTTCGGAAATCCACAGCTCGGGTATTGGACTATCGTCCTGCTCTGAATGGGGTTGCACTTCATCTGAGGGAGCAGGTTCGCAGCTTGGGGGTTCTCCTGGATCCACAGCTACACCTGGAGTCCCAGGTGGCGGCGGTGGCCAGGGGAGCCTTTGCTCAGCTTCGGCTGATTCGCCAGCTGCGGCCGTACCTGAGCTGTGCGGACCTGGCCACAGTAACCCATGCCCTAGTGACATCTAGATTAGATTATTGCAATGCGCTCTACGTGGGGCTGCCTTTGAAGACGGTCCGGAAATTACAACTAGTACAGAACGCGGCGGCTCGGGTGGTTGCTGGGGCATGTCGGTTTGACTCTGTCGAGCCGTTGCTCCGGCGGCTACCCTGGCTGCCGGTTCTGTTCCGGGCCCAATTCAAGGTGCTAGTTTTGACTTTTAAAGCCCGGGGTATTTGAGGGACCGCCTCCTTCCATATAATCCTACCCGTACTCTTAGATCATCTGGGGGGGCCCTTTTGACTGTGCCGCCACCAGGAGAAGTGAGAGGGGCGGCGGCCAGGAAGAGGGCCTTTTCGGTGGTGGCCCCCCAACTTTGGAATACCCTCCCCTTCGAATTGAGAACAGCCCCCTCTTTGTTAACTTTTCGGCGGGGGCTGAAGACCTTTTTATTTCAAAAAGCTTTTTAACTGTTGACAGGTTGGGTGGTTGGCTGGCTGGTTATACTTTTATATTTTATGATCCACATGGCTTGTTTTAAACTTTGTTGTTTAATTTTTTGTTTTATTGTATTTTTAATATTGTTTAAATTGTTTTTAATGTTGTTTTTATATTTTTTATTGTTGTAAATGCCGCCTTGAGTGCCTTCGGGCAATAGGCGGGGTATAAATTCAATAAATAATAATAATAATAAACAAAAAATACAGTCCAATCATGTGTGGTGCTATGTATTCTATAAAAAAAAATCAAATAACTGCAAAAATGAAAAATGAGTAAAATAAACTCAATTTTTGTCAGGTGTTGGTGAACACTGGTGTGTCACCCCAAATGTTGTGGTGTGTCATCTTTGACACACATGTCATAGGTTCTCCATCACTAGTGTAAGATGATAAATGTCCCTATGGAGGAGGACCAGTCTATCACACAAGTAGATTCTATTATATATTTCAACATGTTCCTGTAAAAAGAATAGCAGTTCCAGGAAGAGAAGCTTACGAAGGACAAGAGAGCCTTTCCTCCCCCCCAGCAACATTTCAAACTATCCACCTTGTGTCTTGAAGCCCTACTGTAAAGGCCTCAGGATCACTCATGCAAGGAAGAATCATGACTCTGGGTAAACCATATTCCTACCTGAAGTTCTCCAAGACAAAGGTAGTTGAATCATATGCTGGTACCAACTCACTGCATGGAGAAAAACAGCAGGTGAGTCACAAAGGGAAGAATTTGCAAGATTTGCCTACATCTTGGCACTACAAATGGCACTAAAAGGATGCTCCTAAGAAACTGAGGGAATCACATACATACAACATCACATATAATATTTTATAAACCTCACATACAATATTTTAAAAGAGAGACAACTATTTGTTAGATCACCCATCTTACTGTGTCACTAGATTCATAGACTAGAACAGCCAGTTTTAACCAGTGTGCCATGGCACATTGTTGTGCTGCAAATGGCCCACAGGTGTGCCGCAGGTGAGGGTCAGTTCTTAGTACGGCCATTGGGGGTTGTGAGCCCCACACCAGCAGTGCAGTGTGCCTTGTCAATGGTCAAAACATTAGTGGTATGCCTTGACAATTTTAGCACCTTATCAGTGTGCCATGAAATAAAGATTGAAAATCGCTGGACTAGAATATATTCCACACTTGTTTCGTGTGGGAGAATCAGAGAAGATACCAAAGTAAAATTAAAAACACACAGTTTCTGACAATTCAGCTGTTTCTATCTACCTGCAGCACATGGAGGGAAGGAGTATGTGAATCCAAGACAACCTTGATCCCAGGTTCAAGCCCATGGATGGTTACCCTATTTTTGGAAGGCAATTCCAATTTGTAGACACCTTTCTTTTAGTTGACATGATTTAGTTTTAAATGATGGTTTTATACTGTTGGTTTTGATTATTTTTTATTATGAACTGCTTTGAATAGATTTGGACAATTCATATACAAACATATTAAAATATAGACCATTTTTATCATGTTATACCACATCTACCCAGAATGCAGTGCTTATAGCTGTCTCATTCCAATGAGCTTTCCACTGGACCAAACCAAAGGCCTTTTCAAACAAGTGTCCCAGCTCATCCAAGGGAGCAGACAGAGAAGAACAGCCACACCTCACATAAAATATATGCATGTAGGCCCAATCACTCCTTTATATTTTTTTCTGTTTTCTGTTGTTTTCTGTTGTTTTCATGTTATTGAACTGTTTTCTGTTTTCCACTAATAACGGAAAAGAGTACAGGCTCAACCACCATGGCATGCACACTATTCTGAGACACCAGAAAATGCAGGTGCAAGGTGCTATACATTCTGAGATGCTTACGTGAATAAAGCTTACAGCCCAATCCTAAGTAAGGCCGACATAGTAAGGCTGACATAACAGGGCTGTATCCTAAAGCCCATTAGGAGGCAGCAGCAGTGAAGTACAGGCCAAGGGGAGGTTTTCCCCTTACATCCGCATAAGCCCCAGTCATCCCAATGGGGCTGCTCAGATCTGCGCCTGCTGTTTTGCAGGCACAGGTGCACGTCTGCAGGAGCAGCCCAAATTGGGGCCGCCGAGGCTGAGGACAGGGTTTAGGATTTGGCACTACAGCTGTCCTGTGTCACATCCCCCATCTCCGCCCACTGCACCACCCAGTTATGCCCCCAGCATGCCTCTGGAACGCCCTCAGCGAGGCCCAGCACTGACCGCGCGCCATCGATGCTCAACCAGCACAAGGCCAGCACTGCTGACAGTCACAATAGCGCATGAGCATTGGCGCTGCTGCTTGCATCAGTCCAGCACTGTACTGCCGACACTGATGCGCTTGATGGCACATTGATAGCGCTCGGCTGGCGCAACAGGGGTATAGGATTGCGTTCTTAGTGTTTGAAGGTCAAACTCACTTGACCATCAAGACAACCAACAAACCTGCCAATTGAAAGTAGCTAAAGTTTTACCTTGTGAAGTCAGGAGGAACAGGAGTAGTGACAAAAGAGGCCATGGGCTTCCGGTGGACCTGCTGGAACATCATCAGAATCTCAGAGCTTTTTGATATAAGTTCACTTTTACTGCATGATCGAAGCTGTAAATAAGGGAGCAGAAGACAAATGCACTGCTATGTCATTACATTCACCAAGTATGGCTGAAGGTATTAAGCCATTTCATATCTTAACTCAAGACTCAAAGCTGTAAGCTCTAACAGTACTGCCCAGAATGATATGGAGTTAGTGGCAGAGGGTACGAGACAACTAATACAGCAATAAATTATAAACAATGAACACCAAACTCCTAGAAAAGGTAACTGATGTGGATTATATGGTTCAAACTTGCAGCAAGAAGTATATCTCCGCATCCCTGCTTCAGCAGAGATTATACTGTTAGTAGCCTGGCCATATAGATGTTAACAGTTCTTAATACAAGTACTAGAAAATATTGGACGCAAAAGATATCCAGGAGAAAATCTGGGAAGAGGCTACAGTTACAGAGCACCTGTTTTGCATGCAGAATGTTCCCAGGAATCCCAGGCAGGCATGGGAAAGATCAATGTCAGAAATTCTGTAAAGCCACTGTAAAGTCAGTATAAACAACACTGAGCTACCTGGATCAATGGCCAACTTCAGTATAATGCAGCTTCCTAGGCTTAAGCAAGTTGAAAGTTCTTCCAAGAACCTACATATGACCCAATTAAGCACACTTCCACACAAGAATATATACTTTTTTGCTATTTAGAACAGACAAATTAAAGAGACGCTGACTTCATCTATGTTAAAGCTGTGTATCTGTCACCTGGTGTTCTACTTCTTGCAACAGGGACTCCAGAAGTTCTGTTTCTTGGGTGAGTGATGTCTTTTGGCCTATTTAAAAAGGACAAAGAGAACCAAAATCAGTGTTTTACAGTTAGACTGTCATGGAGTTTATTCTCAACTCCAAAATTGTACTGCTTGATTTAATATAACAGTTAAGAAACTACAGTTCAAATCATAATGTCAGTTAACAATTCATCAAATTCCTGAATAAGAAAGTATTCTTAAGTAGGCCAAATAATTATACAGGTATATACCCTTATCCAGATATCTGAAATCCAGACATCTTTCTCCAATACTTTTTTAAAAACTTTCTATAGAAAGGAAGTCTTGTGCTTATTCCCACATACAGGTTGTCAGTTCTATTCTCTGCTCTGTGGTATGTGCCACTGTTGAAAAATGTTAGAGGCCAGAAGACACACAAATGGGTAACAGTGAAAAAAGCACAACAACGTATTTCTCTTTATGCAATTATTCCAAAATCCAAAAAAATCCAAAATCCAAACTCCTGTCCTAAGCACTCCGGATAAAGGATAATCAACCTGTACCAAAAATGTTGGACTTAACACTGAGAGTGAACATTTCGATTAGGTTAAATCCATGCAAATTCATATTTTTATTATCACCATCAAAACTTAGCAACAGCAACTTAGACTTCTGGCTCAATATACTAGTTAAAAGCATGATTCTTTGGTACAAAGCTCAACTGTGAACTCATTGGTTGGCCTGCAAATCACACACCACCCCAACACATAATATGGGGATAACGGTACTTATATAATTGCTATAAATGATTGCTGAAATTATGATATGTGAAAACCTCTCCGTCCTTCTGAAAACAGTTACAATATATCATTTCAACTATCCAAATTTAGCTTATTTTAGGCCACAATAATGTTTGCTTTTAATGTCTACACTGCCATCTCTCAAGCTTTAGGGGCATAGCACTCTCATGACAACATCTTTATTTAGATTTCAGACTGGGAAACTTGATCAACAAAAGCCAACCTACCCATTAGTGTCATAAGCTTGTTCTTCAGCTGGGTATCTAATCTAGCAATCATCATCTCCACTGCATTCCTGATTTCTCGAACACGTTCATCTTTTGCACTGCGAACTGCTTCTACATTCCTTTCCTGAAAGACATATAATAGATGATGCTAGTTTATTGCTACTTAGCAATTCCTGCATTCATATAGTCAGGAATTAACACTTTAATAGAAAATCACAGACCACCTACACAGCATTAGCCTATTAAAAGTAAAAAGCATACATTTTTATGTATGTACTCATACGATTTTGAACCCTATCACATTATCTGAACATAGTATCAAGTCTTCATGAAAACATTATCTAGTTAAGTATACTGTCTAGAGGAACGATGGTGAACCTTTTGGGCTTGGTGCATCAAAAATTCAGAAAATGCGTAACTTGATTCTTCTAGCCTATTGTCACCCCACTCCTGAATTAAAGAGGAACAATTCTTTACATATTTCTTTACTTAAAAAATACTGTCCAATCATGTGTGGTGCTATGTATTATATAAAGAAATAGCAAATAATTTAAAAAGTGAAATAAGAGTAAAACAAACTCAGTTGTTGGGTGTTGGTGAATGTTGGCATGTCACCCAAAATGTCATGGCTTGTCACCTTTGACACAACTGTCATAGATTCACCATCAATGATCTAGACACAAATACTGCAATCATCACAATTACATGGTTCATTTTTATACTGCAAGTACATTTGTATTCTGAAGAGTGCCCTCTGGTGATCTAATTTTTTTATAGATTTGTATTATTAGATTTGTATTCTGCCTCTCTCCTCAAAGGGCACTCAAGACGGCTAACAACTAGTTAAAGGTAAAGGTTTCCCCACAACCAAATGGTCTAGTCGTGACCGATTGTAGGGGGCAGTGCTCATCTCCATTTCAAAGACTGTAGAGCCGGCGTTTTGTCTGAGGGCAAGCTTCCGTGGTCATGTGGCCGGCATGACTCTACACTGTAGCGCACGGAATACCGTTACCTTCCCACCGAAGTGGTCCCTATTTATCTACTTGCATTTAGGTGCTTTCAAACTGCTAGGTTGGCAGGAGCTGGGACAAGCAACGGGAGCTCACTCCGTCGCGCAGTCTTGAACTCCCAACCTTCCTGTCGGAAAGCTCAGCAGCAGTGGTTTAACCCGCTGCGCCACCACGTCCCTTAACAACTAGTTAAAAATACATAAATATAGACATAAAACAGTATGTATAAATAAAACATATTAAAAGCCAATCAGCAGCAGCATACAAACAGTAAAAAACAGATGTCCAAAAAGCACATGCCTTTTAAAAACAGCATTATAGATTCATTTCCCAACATTACCATTCTAGATGTGGGTATTAAAAGCCAGACTGGAAAGATTCAGGAAGTAAACCTACCTAAGCTGGTCATCAAAAAGCTACTTGCTTTGACCACAACTACAGTTCCAGTATCAATATGAGCATTCTCTACTATGCTTAGGGACAAAAATTGTTTTTAAAAAAGTTGCTCTTACCACTTCTTGCACCAAACTGATAAGTTCCATTAGTCTTCGGCGAAGCTTTGCTACCTCTTCATTCACTTTTGTGACATGTTGTTCATAAATTTCAGCTAGTGGCTTAAATGTGTGGCCTCCATGCTATTAGAAAGACATGCATATTTTAAATCCATTGCATCAGGCCAAAATAGGTTACTTCCCTTTCCCTTATTCAACAGTGTCCCAAATAATATTATCTGAACAAAGCCCTTTCTTTCATGTATTAACAAGTCTCTGATTTGGCTTTTATTCCAGTTACACTTCCTGCTGAAAGCTATTCAGAACCTAAACACTTGCTTTAAGTGCGATTCTGTATTCAGTTCACAGCACTTCAACCAATTAAAGAGAAACTGGCTTAACACTCAGAATGTGTAACTATTGGTAGTATCATTTCACCAAAGGCTAAATTAGCTGCCCAAGGCATGCCTTTCATGGAAAGCCTAATTCACAGGTGTAGCTGGTTCAAAGAGCTTTTCTTTCTTGTCAAAACGGAGCACCACCAATACAGCAGATGTTTTTATTAAAGAAATATCCAGCAGTACAAAAGTGTTCTTTCAACAAAGCAGATTTTGCTGCTGTTTAGAATAGACTCCCCAGTCTGTTCCTAAGGTGGCAATGATCAAGGTGATGATGATGATGATGATGAACAGGACAAGAAAACATTGGTAAAATTTTAACAAAAATAGTGTTGATTGAGTATACATTTTGAACCAAAAGTGTACAATACAAGTTATAACTTACGATCATCATCATGACCGATCTGACCAATTCTGTCCACCCTTGGTTCACTGGTGGCCCCAATCCTCCCTATGAGTCAGAAATGCATGTTCTTAAATTGTTCTTGTGTATCCTATAAGTCCTAACACTCCACGAATAACAGGGCACAATTCCTTGGCAAAGGAGCCTTACATTGAGTACAAATTCTTGTGCACCTCTACCCAATTAGCCAAAAGTCCCAAACAGGTGGGTGCACTAGTCAGTGCAAGCTGTCCTACAGTAGGGTGCCACCATCCCTTTAACAACCAGTCCGCCAGCCTCAGTTGTAGGGTCACAGCAACTTACAGGAATGAAAAAGTGTGAAGACTACTGGACTAGAGCATCAGCAGGAAAAGGGGGAGGCATCTTCAGGCGATTGTGTCCCAGTCAGATTCTTAGCAATTGTGCTAAAATAGACTTACCTCCCTCCCTCCTTCCACGATGGAATGGCAAGGAGTAGCTCATCCCCTCCTTACAACAAGCTTTAAAAAAAAAAACAGGTCCAACCATGGGTTCCAAACCTGTGGTGGAGACCCAAACCTGAGCCCCCAGACATGACTAGAGGTGATCACATAGAGGAGGTTTGAGGCCCGCTGAGGCTACGTACAGCATCTACACACTTCAGAAACACCTCAAGACACAACCAGAGAATAGTGTTCAGAGTGTTCAGAGGTAATGTTAGACAGACCCATGGATTTCATTATCGGCAGGTTTCTGTATAGGCAAGGGGTCCAGGAACGGACCCCTCATGAATACCGAGGTCCAACTGTACCTTGAATGTAGCACTCGGCCAGATATTAGGACCCCCCAAAGCTTCTTGAAAATGACCTCACCACCTGGTGGTACTGTCAGTCACTCATTCTGACCCCTCCCAACTAGAGATTCACAGCTGCAAATTACTCCAATTAGTGAGACCTTGGTACCAGCACTCTTATCATGCTCCTAGCTTGGCAGCAGTGAAGGATCCTGATAAGGAGGTGTTCTTAACCTGCAACTGAAGTCTTTTCCCACAGCTGCTTCAAAATGGCTTCCAGCCTACAAAATGGAGTGAGACCTAAGCTAGTGATTTTAACTTGTTCTTTACAAGCATCAAAATGTTTCACAAAAAATACCAGTTCCCAAAGTGCTCCAAATTACCAGATTCTTTATCAGGGAATATTAAGAATAATGGTGCCTAAAGAGTTATGCCTCTTCTGTGCTATCACAGTAAGCTAGTTTCTGACCCTCAAAGAGGTAAAAAACCCAGATTTTGACCAACTCTCTGTTGTCTTCTCAAGGCTGATTAAAGAAAGGGAGAGGGAATGTCCAGTGAACTGAGCTGCCTGGAAGAGGTAGGTCAATGCAAAGACTGGAACTGATTCCGGTTCCCAGGGAGGGAAAGATAGTGCTAATGTCAGTAGTTTTTTATCCCTAGGGATTACTGCACAGACCAAAAGAGTGAAGAACTTACCTATAGGAAGAGAGTTGGGAAGTTAGGGAGCGCAGCAAGCAATATTTTAATTGCAAAGAAATGCTGGATGAGTTGGGAAAAATATTATTGCACGGGGCAGTCCCGCCCAAGGGCAAACCCCCAGTTGGCCACCCCCCAGTCTGGAATTAATTATCTCCTGAAAGTGGCGCCTGCCCCTGCAGGCAATCCAGGCAGTGCCACCCCAGCTGGCTCCTCCGATGGTCAGAGGAAAGTTTCCTTGTCGCTCTCCAGGGAGTGGTGTCCACGGAGGCCACTATTTGGAGAGCGCCAGCTCACCCCTCCGAGAAGGAGCGGGCCAGCTCTGCGTACTGGGGGGACAAGCGGAGCATTTTGACTCCCCCTGCCCCTCCTCAGGTATGCCACTGTTATTGCATAGGAACTCGGGCTTATGGAGAAGCACTATATATGTTCCATAAGCCTCTCTCCTTAACTCTTAAGTAGGAAGAGACAAGCCACACTTGCTCAGTGGAAAGGAAAGGACATGCTTTACATGTTCAGAGGCATTTTTTAGTATGCCTCCATTAGAATTAATCAAGAAGTACAGGTAACAGGTGTGTTAGAAGTGCAATTTGGAGATAGTTTAGAGCACAAGGATGCATTAGTTTGAAGAGCATGCTTGCATGTTGGGGGAACAGATCAATGTTTGGCTAGTAAGACAAGACACTTGTGGACCCTTCCAAACAATCTTCTTCCATACTGGAGAAACCATCTATGAAAGAGCAAAGACACTATCGTAGAATCATACCTTAAAAAGTAAATTCCATCAAAGCAAAGTTACAGCATTCCTTCTGTGTCATTGGCAATACTTCTAGATTACAAAATAAGCATTAAGCAAAGAATGCTGCTACTCACCATTCCTCCCCAAAGAGCACACTGGTGGCAGATACATTTCTTACATGTCCAACAAAACACACTTAACTTTTCATGGTGATTTTCACACCTTTAAAGAAAGCAACAAAAACGGTATTTTTAAAGTAATCCCCATACCCCAACAAAAATCAGTACTATTTGGAAACCTATCCCACAATTACTTTTAAAGGTTACTGCCATTAACAAGAATGTCTCAGGTGACATTTTCAGCAACTAGAAGCTAGTTTAGTAGCATTTTCCAATTGCTAAATTAGAAAAATTACTATTTCTGTGTTATGAATTCTCAGCCAAATTTAGGTCATGTTCATAGCAAATCCCAATTGTATATCATCTTGCTATAATACACAAGATGCCCCCTGTCTATCACTATCCCACTAGACCAGCAGTTCCTAAACTCTCCAGGAGTTTGGGAATTACTGTATTTGCAGGGGACGGGGGAGGACAGGAAAGAGATCCCAAGGATTGTGCCGCTGCCAGGAACAACAGGGGATTTGTTTTAATTACTAGTAGCAGAGTTGACCTCAAGAAGTGTGTGGGGAGCCCCACAGACACTCTGCAGGGCTCCCCAAGTTTTGGAATGTTTAAAAACAGCTATCGAGGCCCACTTCCAATTTGCAATAATGAAACCAGAAATGGGTTGTGATCACTATTTTTAAACATTCCAAGGCTTGGAGAGCCCTACAGAGGCATATATGGAGCTCCCCACGCCCTCTGGAGGCCAGGGCTGCTGCTAATAATTAAAAAAAGCCCTGTCATCCCTGGCACAATCATGGGGATCACGTTGCAGCCATCCCCTCTTGCCTCTTAAGAGGCAGAGACCGATCTCCCCTAGGCATCACAACCACTGGTGTAGCTAATGAAAGTGTAACCCGGTGCACAGAGCAAAATGATGCTCTGAAAGTGACATCACAACAAGAAGTTACATCAGTTATTTTCATTTTCAGGTTATAACTTTTGATAGAATGAAGATATTGCACTCCGATTTGTTTTGCATTCTGCATGAAATTCAACACTGAATGATATATAATATGATAGTATTGTTCCTAAAAAATAATTTTAACAAACTGATTTTTACATGACAGTTGTATTTTTGTTTTCTGGCTTTTGATAAAGATACTACATTCCAGTTTGTTTCATTGCATTCTGCATTAAATTCCACATCGAATGGTATATAACATAATGATATTATTCGTACTTACCAAGGTTTTCACAATTCTGGCCACTTGTATCAGTCTCAGCTTGTTGCCCCCTTAAAGTATGTTGCCTAGTGCAATTGCACCCCCCTGCACTTCTTTAGCTATGCCCCTGATCAAGACATCCCAGGTGGGGAACCTCCACACTAGATTTGTGCTTCTCCTTCTTATGGACATATGAAAAGTATTCCCTTACAATGCAGCATTATACCTATATTTTACACTTTGATTTCCCTTTACCTGCTATCCTCCATATCTCTGAACTTGTTTCTCTCATACTTACCATTTGTCACCAAATATTGTGCTCCCATTACTCCCCCAACCCTACATTAAATACCGCATAAGGAAGTAGAAAAAATGCTTTTGAAAATGCTCAGGAGACAGGCAACACTCCAGAAAAACTATATTCTTTGTGCTGTGCCTAAAAAAAAAAAATACCTGAATCAACAATGAAAAGTTTGGTACAAGAGGACAGAAATAGTTGTGGGAACATTGTGTTGCCATTCCAGCAGACAGAGAAAGCAATAAAGGGCTATCCACATTTGTCAAATAATTGTACTATAGCAGAGACCTAAACTTTTTGGCATCTCCTGCAATAGTATAATCCAGTGTTTCCCAAACTGTGAGTTGGGACCCACTTGACAGGTGGCAATCTGATGTCAGGTGGATCATGAAAAGCTGGGAGCAGCCATCATGGAAGCAGAAGACTTTACTCTTGCTATATTCCAAAAGGAATATAGCAAGAGTATACATTTCCAATGTTATGTTTAGTTTTTACATATTTTGTCTTAATTTTGTTTTCTGTCAGGAATGTTTCATGGTTGTGCAATAGCTGCAGTCCAAGAATGCCAGTTCACATTTCAGAAGTGTCATTTTATTATGTCACAATCACAACACTTCCTGCTTGGTGGTGTCACTTCTGGCTATGACATCACTTCCACATTAAAGACATCATTTCCGGTAGTTCCCAACATGAGTGCCATTCTAAAAAGTCTAAAAGGTTTGAGAACCACTGGTATAATCAAAGTTAATCCAGCCCTTGTCATTATGGTTGCTATGCATACATAATAGGTTCACTTTATATGCAAATTTGCTTATCTGTGAAGGGTACAATTGCCACCTACTCTCATTATCTGCAACTCTATTCTCCTTATCTGTGGAATACTGTGACAGTGGACTGGGAGTGGAGGCGCTTGGTGCAGCTTCAAGCAGACAGGTGGGGGTGAGAGAGGTTGTGGGAGGAGAAGGAGAGACAATCAATCAATCAATCAATCATATTTATATACTATACTGCCTTTCAACACAAAGTTCACAAACCGATTTACAGGCTAACAATAAAGTTAAATGGGCTCCTGTCCCAAAAGGGCTCACAATCTTTAAAAAAATGCAGCTCTGCGGCAAGCCCAGGGAAGGAGCCAAGAGACCCATGGAGGAGGACCGATGAACCTTGAAGGCTTTGTTGGACAGGAACTTTCAAGTAGCTGAGGGATAGCCAGAATGGAGAAATCATCACCACCACAACCTTCAACACAACAAGGGATATCCAGCTTGGAAGAAGCATCAGATGTTGATGAGCACTTGCTATCACCTAGCCCCATAGACTTCAAGATTCAGGTTCATAGAGTGCAAGGTGAAACCTAACCCTATTTTCCCCATAGGTTCAATGATTCAGTCTCAGTTAATTCAGTAACCACTAGGTTTTCCAAGAACCTAACTCCAGAAAAGAACGAAAACTAACTGTACTTAAGGAAATTAGTTTCCTGATTTGAGCAAAGACAGTCTTTCATTTAATATAATCTCACATACTTGTCTTTTTCATTTTCCTCATGTTTGTTCAGATTGCATAACTGAAGTGTGTCAAGTTGTTGGGTCACCTCCTCAGCCCAACGACAGTTGACAAGTTCTCTCAATTGGAGTGGAGCTCTGCAAGCAACAATTTTCTAAATCAGTTTAAAGCCATTCAGTTTTACAAATTTTACAGTTTTACAGAATAAATTCCTGCTTTTTAGAAAATTATTCTATCAAATGACACCATTCGTACATGCAGATGTGTACACATAGACTCTCCATGGTCAGAGGTAAACCAAAACAGATTGGATCTTCTACAGTTATGCGCATATCTCATTAAAATAGATGTGTTAACTCGATGTCACCTACTGCAATGAGATAAGCAATCAACTAAAAGTCCTAGAGGTTAAGGCAGTGATTCAGGATTACCAAACTAGAACTAATCTCCTAGCATCATGCTCACAAGGAGATGAAAATAACTGCATACCCATTTATAGAGGCCCACCTAACCTAACTTTGGGACCTAGAACCAACAAAATGCCTTAATGAGCATTCAGGGTCTATACCAGTGGTTCCCAATGTGGGGCACATGCCCCGGGGGGGGGGCAATTTGATCTTTAAGGGGAGCAATTCAAGAATGAGCTATTAATACTGAAATTTTTGAATTTTTTTTTTAGTTATTAACAGTGAATTATTGAAAGTGGTAACAGTGAAAGCCCGCTAATTGTTCCTATATCTTATCTATCTATACATAAACATATAAAATTGAATGTCTGTATGTTTGTGCGTACGTTTGTACGTACATATGTTCCGCATAGGCTCCGAAACGCCTGGACCAATTGACACCAAACTTGGCACGCATACACCTTGCGGCCTGGCGACAAACACTGCGGGGGTCAGACCCCCCTAGGACCCCTGGGGATGGGGGTGCGGGGGGAAATGTAAACATGATCACAAACGGCCGACATCAGTGACAAATCTGTCATTTCCGGGGTCTCCAAGACAAGCGGCAACGCCACCAACGCCATCTGACCCCGCGTTCGCCCCCCCCCAGCGTGGGGGGGCAAGAAGGGGCACAAAACAAACCCTCCACCAAGGCCTCCTGGAATGCCTGGACCGATTGAAGCCAAACTTGGCATGCATGTGCCTTGCAGTCTGGCGACAAACACTGGGGGGTCAGACCCCCCTAGGACCCTCGAGGGTGGGGGTCCAAGGGGCCCACGTGAAAATGCTTGAAGACATCAGAAATTGGCGTCGAATCCGTAGTTTCCAGGGTCACCGAGACGAACGACGACGCTCCCAACGCCGGTGGAGTCCGGGTTCGGCCCCCCCTTGGTGTGGAGGGCAAGAAGGGGTGCGAAACAAAACGTTCGGCATGCCCTGCTCGAACGCCTGGACCGGGGGTCAGCACCCTGCCTCTCCGGAGCCGCATGTGGCTCTTTGAGCCGTCTGCTGCGGCTCCGGAGTCCGGGTGAAAGTGGCAAAGTGGGTGACAGTCTCCCGGGCCGGCTCTCGCTCATGGCTTGTCCTCTCCGCCGCAGCGAAGTGCTCCCCAGCCGCACCTCTGGTCACTTGGCGAGAGGGAACAAACACAGCGGGGTTTGCGCGGCTCCAGGTTTGGCTGCGGGGCGCCTATAAATAGCGCCCTTTTCGACGGGCTCAGTGAACAAATGAGAGGGGAAGGCGTGATTGTGCGCGGGGAGCCCCCCTTTTGCTCGGGAAGACGAGCACACACCCCCGCCCTGAGGCGGTTGCCGGGGCTGGAAGTTGTGGGTCTCTTTTCGCGGGGGACGGGGCTGGGATGGCTGTGCACGTGCTTGGGGACTAGCAGAGCGGCGCGCGTCTGCCCCGAGCTCCCCACCAGCACGCGGGAAGAGCACCGAGCTCACCCGCTGCCCGAGTCCGGAACGGGGGACTGGAGTGATGGAGGTGAGAAGGGTGGGGCGTGACACGAAGGGTTGTGATGGCGGCTGTGCAAAGGAGGACACCTGGGAAGGGCGTGTTCAGCACTAGCCTTATCAACTCGGGGTCTGGGGGGAACGCAGTGGGGGTCTTCTGGGGGAACCAGGGCTTTGCTTTCACCGCTTCAGAGGCTGGGTCCTGCCCGAATCTGGGGCGAGGGAGACTGGGAAGTACGTCCTTCCCTGCAGTTGGACCGCAGCTCCTCTCCACCGAAATCTGGTTTCTGCCCCCATCGCAGTGCTCACCGAAGGCTGCAGCTCCTGTGGCTGCAAAGTCTCCGGCCTCCCTAAACCGAATGCAACACCCTGACCCCAGTTGGTCTGCAAGAGGGGAAACCCGGAAGCCCTGCAAGGCGCTGCTTACTGATCCTGATTTATATCTATATATTTAAGTTTATACCCAAACATACAACTTCCCTGACTCTATCAGGCAATCACAGTAACACAGAGCACAATCCTATGCATGTCTGAAGTAAGGCCCATTATGTGCAGTGAGACTTACTCCCAAGAAAGTGAGTTTAGGACTGCAGCCACAGCCCTCCTGGTGGGAATGTTTCAGGAGCTATGACATGGTTTTGCACTCGCTGAGTGGAGTTGGCGACTGGGAGTTGCAGCGGCCAGGGTGTGTGTGTGTGATGCCATCAGACATCATGTGGCACTGACTCTCTGGGAAATGTCTGCTCCTATTCAGCAGGGCTTCCAAAGCTCCAACACAGTGAGACTCCCAGAGCATCCCTCAAAAACGGGACAAAGACTTGAAAAAGTCATTTCAAAGGACCTAAAAGGCTCAAAGTAGTTCCTTTCTCTTGCCAGCTTTTCTCTGTTTAAAATGTTTTCTTCCTTTTCCTTACCAATTTTTTCAGCCCCCTTTCCTTCCTTCCATCCTCCCTTTTTCTCCCTCGTATGTTTTTGTCTTGTTTTTCTTTCTTGGTCACTTTTTCATTGTTTCTATAATTTCTTTTTCTTGGCACTTCCTATTGCCCCTTCTCTTTTGAAAATTATCTTTCTTATATTACCAATTTTTCCAGTCCTTTTCTCTCTTTCCTTATGTTCTCTTTCTCTTTGTGGTTTACTTTATCCTTTTCTTTCCATTTTTTTCTCCAGCCTTTACTTCTTTTATTCGCTTATTTCACAATTTTTCCTCCCTTCATACATTTCTTTTTCTGTTGTGCTCTTTTTCTCTTGCTATTATTTTGTCCCATGTTATTTTTCCCACCATCTGATAACAACATTGTCCCCCCTGAAAATCAAGTGAGATTCTGGAGTGCATTGACTGAGTAAAAATGTCTGGTTACCTGAAAATATTTAAAAATATATAGAAGGATAAAAAGAATAAAGATAGAAAAATACCCTTTTGGGATTCTTCGTTCTCTTTTCTATCCCCTCAGGTTCAAGAAATATGTAGCTCGGTTATATAAATTTAAATGAAATGATTCCTTTTCAAAAGGGAATTATACTTGGACACTTTATTGTTTATTATCTGTTTATTAATTGTTGATTATCTGCAACAATTCCAAAATTGTTGCAGAACCAAACTGCTCCAAAGCTGAAGTTCTGTACTCAGCTACTTATAAATCACTGCACAGGATCTCTTAGATGTCAAAAGGGTTTTGTGGCTCCCGAGGTTTTCTTTCCTCCGGAAAACGGGTCCAAATGGCTCTTTGAGTCTTTAAGGTTGCCTACCCCTGGCCTGGACCGATTACCACCAAGCTCAGCATGCGCATGCCTTGCGGCCTGGCCACAAGCACTGCGGGGGTTGGGCCCCCCTAGAGTCCCTGGGGGTGGGGGTGCACAAGGGGCCCCACATGAAAATGGTCAAAAAATGGCCAAAATTGGCATGGAATCAGTTGTTTCTGGGTTCGCCGAGACGGGTGGCGACACTCCCTACTACGTTGGAGTCCAGGTTTCGCCCCCCCCCCTCGTCGAGGGGGCCAGAAGGGGTGCGAAACAAAATGTCCGACATGCCCTGCTGGAACACCTGGACCGAGTGGCACCAAACTTGACATGCGGATGCCTGGCGGCCTGGTGACAAACACAGCGGGGGTCAGGGCCCCCTACCACCGCTGGGGGTGGGGGTATGCAGGGGGCCCCACGTGACAATGGTTGCAAACGGCCGAAAACAGTTTCAGATCCATGGTTTCTGGGGCCGCCGAGACGAGCGGTGATGCTCCCGATGCCGTTGGAGTCCGGGTTTGGCCCCCCTCAGTGTGGGGGGGCAAGAAGGGGACCGAAACAAAACGTCCGCCATGCCCCGCTGGAATGCCTGGACCGATTGCCACCAAACTCGGCATGCGGATGCCTGGCAGCCTGGGGACAAACACTCCGGGGGGGTACGACACCCCTAGCACCCCAGGGGTGGGGGTGCAAAGGGAGTGCCATGTAAAAATACTTAAACAGCCGACATTAGTGTCGAATTCATAGTTTCTGGGGTCGCCTAGAAGCTTGGGATATTTTGTTACCCAGGCAACGCTGGGTAACAAAATGCTAGCATATATATAAAAGAGAACGTGTGTTTGTACGTGTGTACGTATGTTCTACATAGGCTCCGCAATGCCTGGAACGATCAACATGAAACTTGGCACGCATACACCTTGCGGCCTGGCAACAAACACTGAGGGGGTCAGACCCCCCTAGCGCCCCCGGGGGCGGGGGTATGCCGGGGTCCTTGCATGAAAATGGTCGAAAATGGCCGAAATCGGCGTCGAATCTGTAGTTTCCGTGGTTGCTGGGATAAGCAGCGACACTCCCGACGCCACTGGAGTCTGGGTTTGGCCCCCCCTCAGCGTGGGGGGCAAGAAGGGGTGCGAAACAAAACATACGCCATGCCCTGCTGGAATGCCTGGAGCAACGCGCACCAAACCTGGTACGCGCGTGCCTTGTGGCCTGGCGACAAGCACTGAGGGGGTCAGGGGGCCCCAGCAACCCCCGGGGTGGGGGTGTGCAGGGGGGCCCACGTGAAGATGGCCGAAAATGGCCAAAATCGGCGTCGAGTCTGTAGTTTCCAGGGTTGCCGAGATGAGCGGCGATGCTCCTGACACGGTTGGAGTCCGGGTTTGCCCCCCCTCGGCGTGGGGGGCAAGAAGGGGTGTGAAACAAAACATACGCCATGTCTGCCTGGAGCGACGCGCACCAAACTCGGCACGCACATGCCTTGCGGCCTGGCAACAAACACTGCGGGGGGTCAGGCCCACCTAGCGCCCCCAGGGGTAAGGGTGCGCAGGGGGCCCCGCGTGAAAACGGCCAAAATTGGCGTCGAATCTGTAGTTTCCGGGGTCACCGGGACGAGTGGCAACGCTCCTGACACCGTTTGAGTCCTGGTTCGACCCCCCCTCGGCATGGGGAGGCCAGAAGGGGTGCAAAACAAAACGTCCACACTGACCCGCTGGAACACCTGGAGCTATTGCCACCAAACTCACCACACGTACATGTTACAGCCTGGCGACAAACACTGCAGGGGCACGACCCCCCTGTCGACCCCAGGGGTGGGGGTACGCAGGGGCCCCCACGTGAAAATGGTCGAAATCCACACTTTTCAGGATCGCTAAACTGATTGGTGACAGTCCAGATGACATTTTTTACCCGGGCAACACCGGGTATCAAAAAGCTAGTTATTCATAAATTAAGCTAAGAATGTTTTTTTTAAATTTCCCTCCTTCCACATCGTCTTTTATTTTTCTCTTTCATGTAGGCCATGTTCCTTGGAACCTTGTTTAAACCACACTAATGGCCTTTTAGGCTTCCTCCACGTGAATAGGAGTTCACTTTCTGAATAATAAGAATTATATGTCATGGGGAAGCATTAGGATTTTAGAGATGCTTAGGTGGGGCATGGCCAAGAAAAGGTTGGGAACCACTGGTCTATACAGTAAGGATAAAGAGATATAGAACAGAAATTCTTAGGCATAGCCAAAACATTAAATGCAGAATCTAAAAAAGAAAGAACGAACAGTATGGTGCTAAATTTTGAGAGTACTGTGGTTCTATTTTCCTTGAGGAGCCTTTGCATGTGTGTAGTGAGACAGCTACTTTGTGGTACAAACAAATTTAGGTTGTTTGGAGAGCCCCTAAAGGAGTCTCAGGGAGTCCCAGAGCCCCTGGGAGTAAACTTTGAGAAAAACTGGTTTAGAGGAAACTCAGAAGTGAACTGTTGTTTCAGAGACCACTTTTGAGTTGCCAATCCCTGCTTTAAATATACTGCCTCCTAAAACAAAACATTTACTGAGAGCTACAACAGCAACTTACCGACAATGAGGGCACTGAGCTCTCTGTTCTGTCAGCCAACGCTGTCAAGCAAAGATAGTCATATTATAAAAGAATGGAGGACTTCACAAGTAGATACTGATACTTTATCCACAATAGGACTCATTTCTTAGAAATAATTAGTACTCTGAATGCATACATGTCCTTTATTCACAAGAGAAAATACAAAGTTGCAGAGATCTAAGAGATCACCAGTACCAAAGAGGCTCATAATGCATAGAATACGGGTTTTTAACTGTATTCCAGGAAACCCTGAAATTCCTTAGAAACCTAACAAGTGTTCCTTAATAAAAAGATCAATAATGGTGGACAAACACACCTGCCCACCATTTCTGATCTTCTGATACAATACATAGCAAAAAGGAGCACAAGGTGTTTTCTAGGGCACACCCAATAGGACTGAGCAATTCAACATGTGATCCAAGGCTATGTTCTCCAGAATATACCCCAATATCTCCCGCAATGCACGGGGGTTTCTTGAATAACAATAGGGCTGCTCTCTAACAAGAATACAGGGAAAGGATTCACCTAGCACAAGTTTAAAAATCACTAGCTCAGAAGCAAGCAGTAGCCTAGCTCATTGGTCTTACAGAAGAAAAGCATTTTAAATCTCAGCTATTTTGACATATGAATTAATGCACACATGTTCTTTTAAAATGCTTATCTTTTACATCAAGCCATGCAAGATTTTGCAACCAATGACACTGTGCCTTAAACTCTGTTGTAGAATTTTTATTAGCAGACTTTCTACTTTAAGCTGCAGCAGCCTTTGATATATTCACATATAGATAGGAACTGAATAATCAGGGTCAAACTATATACAGGATATTAATGAGTGGCTCTCACAATTTTTTTTCATCAAAAAACAAATTGGGTTGGAGTTGCTGGGAAGAGTTGCTAAACTCTTCCAACCACCACTGTTTTGTTGCTTAAAATCTTCCCGGCCAGAACCTGTAATTAGCCATAAGTGCAAAAAAGAAAGGCTGTCATAACGTGCCCATTTATTTTGTTCCTACTGATCAATCAAATTAAATAGGAGCATCATAGAAAAGTCTCATTTCTGAGCAGCAAAGTAGCACAAGGGGGAAAAGGGGGGTTAAACACCTTTCCCTAGACACTACAGCCCTGATCAAATTCAGGGGATCCATCTACACAGGATCTCAGATCTCCTGAGTAGTTTGATCTCAAGGCTCTCTCTCACTTACCCGAATGCAACTGAAACAACACAGCTTGGAACAGTGGGGACAGAGACGCGCATCGCGCAACTTTTCCATACAAATGAAACATCGGAACACTTCAGCAATACTCTGAAAAGAAAAAAATTTCTCAACTTAATATAAACCTCAGGCTTAAAGACCATCATCAGCTTACATTCAGATTTTTGCTTTAATTACTTTTCCAAAGCCTAGACTGCACAATAATTTTCAGAAAACCTCTTCTAAAGCATTGCACTAATTCCACTTCTATAGTCCTGAGCTAGTGCACTATCAGAGAGCAAGACAAGGCTACCTTATCTCTCATGTAACTCAAAGCAAAAAGAGACCTACTGCACAATGCATATGGCAGCTCATCATTAGTGTCAGAAACAGCTCACCAAAAATAAGCTTTATCTGTGACTGAGTCACATTCCAGAAGGAAGAAGTTCTAGAATTGTGTATGAGAATCTAGGTCAGAGCACACTAAACACTATAGCAAGTTTTCATGCAGTTGTCTCTATATGTCTCTATATAGTTGTCTCTATATTTTGTCTCTATATATTTCATTAAATAGAGGGACCTAGAAACCCTAACTCCAAAATATCCTGCATTCAAGAGTACAGCACCAATACTATAACGACAATAAAAGGGAGTATGTATGGGTTTGGGGGGTTAGGAATAAACATCCTGATACCTTTGCAAAATCCAAGCTTACTATTGCAATTTCTCCCCATATACATCTAAGTGAAAGCCTCAGGAGTCCAGTGCCAAAGTAGTCCCTTTTATTAGGACAGATAACACATGAGCCTTTGCTAGGAAAATCAAGGCAGGAAGCCAAGAGTTCTGTCACCATAGAAACTCCAAACCCCCAAATCCCAACACCATAACCTAAAAGCCCAGGATTTTTACCCTTTCCTCTGACAGTAACCTTCACACAGCACTATCATATTCCCATCACTCACCCAGGCATGCACCATAACTAGGCCCAGCACTACCATCCTCAATGTTTGGAAGAAATTGGTGGTGGGGAAAGAGAATGAAACCAGGAATCCTAACTTCAAAGAAGCCCCCCCCACACACACTTTAGATAGATGGAGACACAACCTAAAGAATGATATCAACCCATAGTATCTCTATATCCACCATTACATCTTTCTTCCCTTTTATTCACCGAGAGGTCTTGACCCCTTCATTCACTCAAAAGTAGCCCCACACTCTCTTTTACAAAGCAAGGGGTAGACTACAAAGGTAAAATTCAGAAGCCCAACTGTTGAATTCCTACATCTTCCCTGTTTCAATGAAGCAGGGAGGAAAAGTGGAGTTAAGACTAAGACCTGGACAACCCATCACCATAGCAACGTCTACCCTCATCACTACCTACCACCTTCCCTACACTCCCTCAAGAGTCCTGGCTGCAGAGTAGCCCTCACCCACCCTTTACTGAATCGGGGGTACAATACAAGAATAGGCCCAATTCTTCCCCTATACTGTCGCACACACAGAAGGGGAGGTGGACTTCAAGGACCTGGAAACCTTGTCTCAAAGGCAGCCTCCAGGTTCACCAAATACCACCCCCAGCCATGGGGAGAGAGCGTGTAAGCCACGAGCCCTTGCTCTACTGCTGCAATCCTTCTCCACTGAGGGCCAAAGAACATCGCCCCAAACCTACACACCCCGGAACGACGGGAAAAAGATTGAGAGGACAATAGACGCCTAAAACACTACGATAGCCTACCCCAACAGCCCCCCAGCTGAACAGAGGCGCATACAAAGGAGCCTCCGTCGCCCCCACAGGCAGGTCAGATCTCCCCGCCGTTTTTTGTTTACCTCAACACTTTGTTCATCCATGACTCAAACGTCTCCTTGGCGCTGGGCGAGGGAGGAGCGTCGGCACCCCCACCTCAGCCCCGCTCGCTACAACCTGTGAAGAGAAATACCAATTTATTTGGGTGAATAAAGGCGAACTGAAAGCGCCTAGAAAATCTTGTTTTTTTTCTTGCTCTCTTTATGGCGAGCGCGCCACACAATTTCTCCGGGTACCGCCACGCATTTTTCTTGAGATAAAATATAAGGGGCGATGCTCCAGAAAGCGGCGGGGGGGGAGGATAGGGGAAGGAAGAAGAGGGGTCATTAACTGCGTCTCCTCCTCCCGCCTTGCGGCTGAGGGCGGAGACAGACGGCCCAAGCGGCCCACCCTCTGTCTCACTGCGCATGCGTTTCCATGCTAGCTTTGGCAGCGATAAGCCTGCCGCATTAGCCGGCGAGCCGAGAAGTCGCGAGCCGTAATACGCGTGCGCCGTTCCTTTCCATCCTGTGCTTGAAGCCCTCCTGCCCGAATAGTGGTTCGCTTTGCGCATCGGTGCTTCAGGGTGTGTGTGGGAGATAAATCTCATATTTATATTTTTAGCCTGCTATCCCTAGAAGAGGCCTGTGGTTGAATCTCTGAATGAGTCCTTGTTCTGAATTTGCCTGCTTTCAAATCAACTTCCTTCCGAGACACGGTAATTCTCATGCATGCCTCCATTGGGGCTGAAATATTAAATCACTCAGAGAGAAGCAACGGAGTTACCTACTCTCAGAGAAGCGTAGTCATTGTTTCTTGCATGATTCATTTGCTGAGGCAGGTCAACTCAGGAGGAAGTCTCTCCGAGGTGCTTCCACGTTAGTGTATAACCTAAAAACGCACCTCATAAATGGGACAGAGGGGTCGCCCTTGCATTGTTGAGGGGGAAGATGTCTCTATACCTGCCCACAGGAAGTATTACAAAATTGATACTAACAGATTACTTCTGCTTCCACTGATTGCATTCACAAAATACCATTTTTCCCCCAAGGAGCCTTCAGTTATGAAATACTGCTTGGGCTGGATTATTTTACTCCCTGAATATAGTCGGGCTTATTTTTGAGTAAATATAGAGGAGTGTGCTATGCTATTATATACGGCATTAAATGTATTTAGTGCAATGTCCATGTGCCACTAGTAGCATGCATGTCGTGGGTTGGCCATCCCTGGCTATAGGTAAGGAAGATGTGAACGGCCAGAACTGAAATGTTAGATCAAAGCAGAGTCCTCTGCAAGAGGTTAGCTCCTAAGTCAGTAACTAACTTCCTTTTGGTCCATTCCTATTCCACTATAGCCATGGATTCAAGAGTGACAACCTATGCATGTCTACTCAGAAGTAAGTCACATTAAAATCAGGTGGACTTACTCCCAGATAAATGTGCATAGGATTACAACCATCATGTTTCTTCCCCCTACTTGTTAGTGAAGTGCTTCACACGTCCATCTGTTAACAGGCATACAAGATAACTTTTTTAAAGAAATGGTGACCAATAAGATAAGGGGGAGCACCAATGATGGAGAAAATCCGCTAGCCAAGCCTCCAACATGATTTGCACTGTTCGTGTTATGCTGCTATTATAGAGCAAATGTATATTTTACAAATGTAAACAGTAAGTATATTAATACTAGCAACTGACGCTTGTGCATTTTATTTTGAAAGTTTAATTGTATACAGCCGCCGCCATCTTTAATACATTGTCTTATAGGGGAAAATTATAGTAAGAAGAGCTAAGCCAGAGGATTCCAAACTTTCTCACTTATCGTCCCTTAGAGGCATAACTAGGGTGAAGCCTGAAGGTCACCTGCCCCGGATGCTATGAGGAGGGTACAAGGCAGTCACTTCCCAGGCATTGGCAGCTTCGCAGCCCCCATTCCTTCTCTTGTGGAGGCTCCCCTCTGAAGGGGCACCCCTTTAAGGGGAAGCCTCCACAGGAGAAGAAACGGGCACCGCCCAGCCACCAGTGCCTCCGCCTTCAAGCAGAACTGGAAATGTCATGTGACATCACTGCCCCATGCCTATTCCGCTATAGCCATGGATTCAAGATTGACACCCTTTGCATGTTTACTCAGGCTTAGGGGTTTTTTGTTACACCACTGTCAGCACCCTCGATAGTAGTTTTTTTTAACTGTGATCATAGTCCAAAAGAAATACCTAACTGTTCTTTTATTAAGCATCCTGCAGTACCTTGGTGAGTTTGCTGCAGCACGGGGGTGCCACTGCACACAGTTCAGGAATGACAAGGCAACACGTATTTTTGCCAGTACGTTAAACTAGATAAGTTTTCATATTTAGTAGAAGTTAGTGCTGTGCTGGAATCACAACCCAATTAAACAAGTAACTTTAGTAAGAAACTGCTTAATGTATCAACAAGTTGCAACCCTGTGTACACTTATTCAGAAGAAATAGAGCATGTAATTAGAGTCTATATGGCACCAGCCTAGTCCCGTTTATGTGGAATTAACATACATAGGACATACTTCCAAATAAAATGCTTGGAATCAAACTGCTATTATGCTGCAACCAATAGGCAGTATTATCAAACTGCAACCAACATATAATATTGTTGGTTGCAGGAGTTTGCATAAAATAGTCTGGGGGAAATGCACTTTTTCATCATATTTGCTATGCTCTTTGTATGTATTAGCTCAAGATAATGCCTTATCTTAATATAAGATATTGTTTTATGCCTCAAAGCATTTAGTTCTTATTTTTTAATACACAAATAATTTTATTTGTGACTGCAGTCCTGTGCATACTTATGTAGGATAAAGCTTTGTTGAACTCACTGGAGCTTACTTCTAAGTAACTATGCAAAGAATTGCACTATAAGTATTGCAGCATTAAGGAAATATGTTTAGCCCGTCATGTACAAAAATGAAAAGCAAAACTGGATTAGTACATCTGAAAGCACGATCTAATTAAGTTGTCAAATAGAAAACTATCATAAATGCTTCTTTTGAGTATCAACATACCACATAACAATAAGCAAATAACCTTCAGGATGAAAATGATACCTTCTGTAATTTCATCCAACTGAAATTTTGGTACATAGGCACTCTGATGTCTCTAAAGCTTATTGCAGCCACTTGGATATCTCTAAAGCTTATGGCAAGACTAAATCTGCATATGAAATGCTTTGTGTTTGTAGATTAGTTGTCCAGAGTTACGAGAAGCTCCCAGCAACCAAACATGGCCGAGGCCTGTACTGCCAATGTGCTTTTCTAATTACATTTGCGGGGTCTCATTCTAGGCTAGTTGAAATTCCATTCCAGGGGGAAAGGTTCTTTGAACAAGCCCTTGAACCTCTTCTAATGGAGAACAAGGACAAAAGGAAGGTCCTTCTCTATAACAAGGAGCCTTCCAAAGCTTCCAAAGGTCATCTTTTTTGTCCCTTCCATCATAACAGATGCAGGAATCAGTCCAAGTCTCTGGTTCAATGGAGTAAAACCCTATTCTTTCCTAAGGGGTGCTCCCTGGGCAATGCAGCCTCTTCCAGTTGTAAGGCCAGCAAAGATCACAGGGCTATGTGCAAGGACCACAGGGCCAAATTCTGCAGTGCTATCAGAGGTCATCTCCTCAAGTTTGTGGACTCTAGTTTCTTCAGATGCATGGCTCCTGCAGATGGTCACCAGAAGCTATTCCTTGGAATTCACCAAAAAGCCTCAGGATCGCTTTTGGAAAGTCCTGCCATCTGTGGATCCAATAAGACATCAAATGAAATGCAGGCAATCTGTCACCTTCTGGACATTCATGCCATTGAGCCGGTGCCCAACAGCCAGAGGGGCAAAGGTGTTTACTCAGTATGGTTCCTAGTCCCCAAGCGCAATGGAGCAATCTTGGATCTCAAATGGTTAAATTGAGTTCTGAAAAAGAAGTTTCATATGAAGACATGGAAGCCATCACAGTAGCACTGGAGAGACTGGATTACTTAACTTCTTTAGAGTTGTCTGAAGCATACCTTCATGCTCCGATCAGGTGGTCCCATAGAAAATTCCTCAGGTTCTGTCATGGCAAGAACCATTTTCAATACCGGGCGTTGCCGTATGGACTCACAGCAGCTCCCAGGGTATTTACAAAGCTTCTGATTGCCCTGGTGGCTCATCTCCGTGAAAAGGGAGTCTGTCTTTTTCCCTGCTTGGACAACATCCTGATCTAGTTCCCATCCAGAGCACAAGCCCTGTCTGACATCAATTTCACCATGGAGTGTTTGCAGTCACTGGGGTTTGTCATTAACAGGGAGAAGAGCTCTTTGTACCATCCCAGCAGTTGGGACATCTGGGCCTGCAGATAGATACAGCTTCCTTCAGGCTCTCGCTCTCTAAGGGCAGGCAAGAAGCGATTTGGAACATGCTGACATGTTACCCCTGCTAACTGGGCAAGAGGCAGTTTTTCCAGTGGTGTTCCTCTTATATTTAGCAGGGGGAGAGTAATTGTTCCTCTTCACCCTTGCACAGTCTTTCTAGTGGCTGTTGCTGGCGGTCTGCCTTTTTTTTAGATTGTAAGCCCTTTTGGGACAGGGAGCCATTTAACTATTATTACTATTTGCCTGTAAACCGCTTTGTGAACTTCGTGTTGCAAAGCGGTATATAAGTACCTGTTGACTGACTGACAGTAGGTGAGCTCATCACATGGACGTGATGACCTTGGCCTCCTTTCAGGGTCTATTAATTTCTTGTCAAGAAGCATAGATTGGGCTCACCTTCACACAAAGCCGATACAGAGATTCTTGATGCCTCACCAACAGCTCATAGAGAGGCAGCAACATCGCAATCTATAGCTTTCGGAAGAGCTGCAGCAGAGCCTGGACTGGTAGCTCCAGGAGGACTATCTATCCAGGGAAGTCAGTCTCAAAGTTCCAGAGAGGATGATTGTCACCATGGCTGCCAATTTACTGGGGTGGGGTGCGCACACACACAGGGGGCAATGGCACAGGGGACCTGGTCCCAACAGGAGTCCAAGCTCAGCATAAATCTCCTTGAGCTCAGGGGTGTCAGGTTTGCCCCTTCTGCAATTCTATCCAGATTCAAGAGGCTCATGCAGTGGCGTTTCTACAGGGATGGCAAAGCTCTAAGTTTTGCCAGAAGCCTTACCTTGCAGTGGAAATCACTCCTCTCCTGCACCGTTTTGGCCAATCTTGGCGTTGCTTACTGGCTACAGCAGCAAGGGAGAGGAGGGATTTACATGACAGGGTAAGGCTTCTTGCAAAACTTAGAGCTTTGCCATCCCTGTAGAAACACCTCTGGGCTCATGTCCTAGTCAGGACCAACAACGTGACTGCCAAGAATCCCTATTCTGGGATGAGGAAAGGGGGGGGTGCATTTGGGCCCACCCCATGCACAGGCTTGGCAGGTTGCCTATTGACATCTTAATTAGGTTGTCTGAAGGTGTGTTTTATAAGTAATGCAGGGTCCTAGACAAGCCAGGTCCAGTTTACTATTACTCTTGTTCTCTCTGTCTACTTCGGTAGTCTGTCTTTAAATCAGGTTCTTTTAGTTCAACAAGTCAGTTTCCAAGTTCCTGATTCTCATCGAGATTGGAGATGTTCCTGCTTTTCAGTATCTGGACTGGGATCAGGATGCCTAACCATGGGGGAGGAACCTTGATTTTCCAGCCAATCCTGCCTTCTGGAGTGGAAGGGGCATCCCCATTGATTACAAATGCCCCCCCCTTTCCTCATCCCAGAATAGGAATTCTCAGGGTAAGAAATTTCTGTGTTTTTCCAGTACTGATGCAGCCATGCCAAGAGGGCATAAGTTGCATACTGTGGTGGGCTGGGGCAGTCAAGGAGGCTTCTTCAAGGTAAATGAACATTTGTGCCCTTACCTTAGGCCTGTATCAACACAGGAAAGTTGAATAGGATTGGGCTCTCACTTGAGTTGTCTGGTGCAGTTCCTTTATTTTAGCCTACTGAGTTAAGGCAGTTCACAAAGCATTTGCTAAAAGAAGTGAACACCATAGAACAGGAGTAAATAGACACACGATTAAATGGCAACAGCACAAATGCCTGTTTACTCAGAAGTCTTACTTGTCCAATGGTGCTTACTTCCATACAAATGCAAGTCAAGTTTTTGTTTTAGTAACAAAAATAGGTTAGATGAACTGAATGTAAACCATGGTCATTTGTAGTTGAAACTTTTCACAATACAAAGTAAGAATGAGAACACTAGTTCATTGAGATACTTTTATTCCCCCCCCCCCAATTATACTTTAAGTTAAGGACATTATAAAAATCTAGAGTTCACTAGAACTCTAAAATGGTAGCTGTGGCTCTGACTAGCGCACAAGAAGCACACAATTGTTTGAAGAAGTCATGAAGGAGAAAGAGTAAAGCAGCAACCACAATTCCCACACACCATTATATGGTTTACACAGGACACTATTAATGCAGAGAGCCTGGACAGTGTCCAACATGATGGCTAAAGGAACTTGTCAATAAATTCTGGTGAAGCTCTGCAGGAAGGCAAGTGCAAGGCCACATGGCAACCTGAGGTTGCTAGTTCTACAAACTTGGCAAGGATAGTAAGGTACCTGGCCCTGCAAGGGAGCAAAAATGATCCAATTTTGTTGCCAACTCTCTTGAATGGTTGTAGATCAAATAAGGAGATCTGAGCCCATAATTTATAATTGAAAAGAGCACTAAGTCTTTAAATAGACTGTAAAAGTCTATTTTACAGTTGGCCAATAAAAGTCAGGAGTCCCTCTCCAGACCCCTTTCACAAGATCATTATGACATGTAAACATTATTCAAAAGGTACTCTAAAGGATAAAGAAACTTCTAATCAGCTGCACAATTTAATGCTGCCATTTTGGCAGCTGGCAAAACAGACACAATATAGATACCATCACTATATTGTATTAAATTTTCAAAAACAAAATATTATTTTAACATTTTAGGACCTATTACATACACAGTGGGGAACCAAAAACCAACACACATTTAAGGAATAACGCTTCCATTTGTCAACGGTAATGCTGGACAGCCCCTGTTGCTTGATTATTCTGCACCAACTGACTTCCATGTTCTTTGGGACAATTCTGTAGAAGCAAAATTTGAGATAGTATTTTAGCCTTTACATTTCTCACTCAAAAACCTTACTTTTTCAGTTGGTTTGAACTCAGAACTCAACAAGTATATGTGTTTTGCTATATTACAGATGAGCTTGCTCAATTTCTGGAACAGTCTTACTGCCTATCTACTAAGCACAAATTCATACATCCATGCTCACTTGAAGACTGCAGAATCAAATGCTGCAGACACAGGTTTTAATGTTTAGCAACACCTTAGACCAAGTACCATACACAAGCCAAACAAAACATGTATTCATATTTTCAGCCATATCTACTCCCTTAGGGATGGGTGGGGGGGGGAACATGTGGTGCCAAAGTGACCCAAGTGTTCCACTGCATTGCCATCGAAACACAGGAGTCCTGCTGGACCTGCCCAAGTATTTAATGGTTCAACATCTTGCTTCCAGGAAGCCTAATACAGAACATGAAGGTATTACCCAGAAGCCTTCAGCTTACAGTTCTGAACATTACCAGTTAGGTGTCATGGTTAATAGTCAGACCTATACTACATGAATGTGTTCAATTTCCTTTAAAAGCTATTTAATTATATAGATTTAGAGGGGTATAAAATAGGGAAATTTGAATACAAGTTATAGAATTCTCTTTAATATGGCGTATACCCAGCCATGAACATAATGTGTCACTTTTAAGTCTTTTATATAGAGAAGACACTTCAGTGTCAACCGGGGGTGGGGTGGTATGGGGGGGAGAATAAACCCTAACCAGTTAAATGTGTGTACAAACCTACCCTTTACCTCTCTTCACTACGACTGCAATCCTATGCATACTTACTTGAGTGTAAATGCTATTAATCCCAGGGTGCAATCCTAACCTGGAGTTAGGCCGGCACAGTTAGGCCAGCAAAGTTGGGCTGGCACAAGGGACCATTCTCTTGTGGTGGATCACTCTCAAAGTTATCACTCTCATGATCACTCTCAGAGTTAGAGAGGCCAGCACACAGATGTGCACCGTCCTCCCCAACTGCAAGAGTGGTCTAAACATGCTTTATAGTGGCCCTTGTGCCAGCCAAACATTGCTGGCCGAACTGTACTGGCCTAACTCCAGGTTAGGATTGTGCCACCAGTCTCAGCAAAGTTTACTTTCAGTAGATAGGTATAGGATTTATCTACACAAGGCATACAGCAAAGAAGCAACAAACTAGTATACAAGTATGAATGGGCACTTTTTCTGATCAAAAAGCCAAGGAATTTGTTTAGAACAAGCAGGTTGAGACAGAAAAGTCCCAATAACTGAGTCTTTCTCAAGAATAAAAAAAAAAATAGGATTATGAAGTCTGGGAACTTATTGGTATTCGACAGGAGTGAAAGAGGAAAAGGAAAAGACACTCGCAGCACCATGATATGCATTTGTACTCAAATAAGTTCCATTTAGTTCAATGTGAATTATGCAAATCCGCACAGGTTTGCAGGCCGTTTCTCACATATACAAAGCCATTTGTAATAATCATATACAAAAAAATAGCAACTCAGAATTACCTGTTTTGCTGGGTCATCTGTCATTTTAAGCGACTGGCTCATCAAGTATTGCATTGCAAGTTGCTCTTCTTCAGATAAAGGGGAGATCTAGGGAGAGAAATAGAGTTGCTTCTTTAGCAGGGCTGTTTGTCTTTTGCAGGGCACAAGTGCTTCTATTCCCATAAAAGGCAGTCCTGTTCCAGAATTGAACCATTTTTTTAGAACAGTAGTTCCCAAACCGGATCAGGACCCACCAGTGGATCGCAAGCCAATTTCAGGTGGGTCGCAAAGCACCTAGAGCAGCTATATTGAAAATATGGGCTGCTGGAAAAGGGATGGCTGTGTGGTTGTTTTGCTTGTGTCAAGGTTGTAAATAGGCTTTTTTCCTTTCTGATTCACTTTGCTATTGGAAATGCCTGAGAAATAACTCAACATTGTTGCACTCCCAAGAAAGCAGCAGGTTCTAGCATCACAATGATAGCACTTCAGGCCATGATAGCAGTTCTGGTGGGTCCTGGACAGATTGTCATTCTAAAAAGTTGGTCCTGGTGCTGAAAGGTTTGAGAACCACTGTTTTAGAACACTGTTTTTAATACTTTCTACCTTCAGGAGTGCTTAGTCCACAAAAACGTGGGCTGTCTAGGAGTGTGTTTCACTGGAAATTCTGAGTGATATTCTCAAGTGCAGTTTATCCTGGTGTTAATACAGCTCCTTGACATTGCCCTATACAAACTGAAACTAGCAAGACAACTTTCCAGATGCTTCTCTACTGCCGATGACCTTGAAGATTCCTCTAATCTCATAGGCAGCACATGAATCTCATATGCATGTTGTCATTACTCCAGTGAGCAAACCAAGCACATTACCTCCATACCCGCATGTTGCTGTATCTCCTGAACCAGCTTCATTGTTTTATCAAGTGTGACACGGATAGAGCTCATAGACTCTTGTCGTTCTAGAGAAATCTTTTCTAGCTGCTCACACAACATTTTGTAACGAGATTTCACCACTGAGAGTTGCTGTATAAGGACCAGAGGATTCTCCTGTTATCAAAGCAAGAAAAATGCTTAAGGCATGTAGAAACAGAAGCCAACTGAAATCCATCATCAACACCCATGTTTTCATTGGAGACTCTGTGGGACCCACCAAAAGTCAGGTCATAACCTGCCAAGTGGGTCCTGACACATAATTTGAGAAATACTGCCACACACACTCATCCCTTCTTTGAACCCAAAAGGGAAGAAAAACACCTGGGCAAATCCTTATGAACGATCTCCTGATTTCATCTGCAAATGTGTAAAAGGGGATTATGTGTTTGAATGCTAGGCTGAACCCCTACTTCCAATATCCCATTCACCCAAATGTAGAAAGGTTTTAATGCAGAAGCAGCATTCATGTACAATCTCCCCTGAAGTGGGGCAGTACAGGAAGCACTGCTTGACTTTTTCCTTTTTAAGCATTTCCCAAACCGAGAAGAGTCCAATGCCAAATCATGTTTCTGATTCCAGGCACCCTAGGTTCCAAGAGGAGCTTTTTAGCTGTAGTCCATCTCATCATGACAGTCATGAGGAACTGATTATATCACTGTGCCAGACTATGGATATCAGGAACTAGTTCTCAATCTTTTGTATGTTACTGTTTTAAAGCATTTATATAATGCTCAACTAGCCATAAGCACCCAATATATTGGCCTGGAGGGTGAAGAGAAGGCAGGACAAATTTTTTAACATAACTAACTATTCTGGTATTATCGATAAAAATATATTGGTATGGGAGGAACACACAGCAAGCTCAGGCAAGTGTTTCAGGGTCAAGTGTGATCATGGAGCACACACACATAATCCAGTTTATGTGCCACTCCCACCTGTCCACATGTTGGGCTGCAAGAAAAAAAAAGAGCACAGGTTGCTCAACAAGCTTCTTGCTCTCAGTATGGGGCTGCCCAAGAAGGTACCCATCTACTGAACCCAAACCATACCTTGTATAGACTAAGAACATTAGTTCATTTAGCCTAATGTTGTCTATGTTTACTGGCTGCAGCTTCCCAGAGACAGATCTCTCCTCAATACTCAATTTTCTTGTCTGTTCTTAACCTACTGTTGATCAGTTTTCATGGATGCCCCAAGATCTCTATGTACTGTCTGCATTCATACATAAATGTAAATAACATGGTCTTAATTCCCTCTCCCAATCAAAACTAGGGGGCTGGGTGTGGATGGTGCAACCCTGCATCAGCAATAAAAACAGTAAACACAGTATTTAGGAATGTAGCTACTGTACAAGCTGCACATTCCTCACCCTGGAAGGCTTTTGTGCCCTTGATATAGCTGATCTGTCTGCTGAAACTTATTCTCAAATCCAGATTGTGTTTGCTCATCAATAGTATGCATTTAAACTGCCTTTTCAAGCTTCTCATGAAATCCTTGGGAACCTCAGTTTTAAGGGGCTACAGATGTCCAACCATCATCAGCACCCACAATTATCTGCAATTTTCAGAGTTCTCTGGAAGAAGCCACCCAAGTTGTATACATAGTTTGTCTTAATACACAAAACAGAAAAAAATGTGACCTCACGTTTTAAGATGAGGCAATATTGTATAATACCACAAATTCATGTGCTCTTAAAAAGAAACTATTCCAACTTGTACCAAGATTTAAGCACAAATCCAAGAACAATACCTCTTGGGAAAGTCCATCAGGGAGCCCTTTCATTATTTCAAACTCCAACATTCTTTGAATGCAATCCAAATCAGATTCAGCCTTCTGGAACTAAAACACCCAAAATGATAAATCACATTCCCATTTTGTACACATTTGGAACAAAAAAGGCACTAAAGTACATCTTTGTAGGACAAACCTGAGCAGGGAGAAGCATATGTGAGCAAATGGCAGAAGAAGCTGTGAAAAATAGTAACTATCTGATCCTGGAAGATATGAGAAGAACTACAAACCTGAAAAAGCAAAGCCTCATTTCAAGATGTTCGTTTTGGTTTACAGATGTCCCACCAGCTCACAGCAATATCTACAGTAGTTCCCCAAACTTCTGATAGCTAAAGCACACATTTCATGTTTTAAATTTGAAAAGGTTTATAGAACCCCCACCATGTTTCTGCACGTCACTATTCTGATTAGACAAGATGAATGCAGCAATTTATGTAGAGTTGCGATGGGGACCCTCTTCTGACAGGTAATTCTGCCCCCCCCCCATTCCATCACTCCTGTGTGTGGGAAGTGATTGCATGATGTAATCCAATCATTCTCCACAGAGCAAGTCACCCACTGTAGTTGTAAAAAACTGGTGAAATATTTCCCATTGGGACGGACGGACAGAGAGAGAGAGAGAGTTTCCATTTAACAGATCTAACTTTCTTCCTGCTATGTCTCTAGACTTTAATAACATTTCTTAACAACAAAGAAATATACCAGTTAGTAATACATTTGTAACATCTTCCACAGCCATCTCTTTCCAACCACAGGTTGTTGTTGTTGTTCAGTCGCTAAGTCGTGTCCGACTCTTCGTGACCCCATGGACCACAGCACGCCAGGCCTCCCTGTCCTCCACTAGCTTCCTGAGTTCCCCCAATTTCATATTCATTGCTTCGGTGACACTATCTAACCATCTCAT
>JAJKFI010000149.1:2280418-2314504 GCA_029204185.1 Lerista edwardsae | reverse complement strand
TTGTAGGATTTTGAGCATGACCTTGCTAGCATGTGAAATGAGTGCAAGGTAGATTACCCGTATCCAGACTACCCTGAAATCCAAGCATTTTTGTCCAAGACACTTCATAAAACTTTCTGTGTACACTAGAAGGTCTTGTGCTCATTCCCACGTACAGTGCATTCTCTGCTCTGTGGTGTGTACCTGTACAGACATTGTTGAAAAATGCTAATTTATGTCAGCAGATACCTATACGGGTAATTGTGAAAAGAGCAAGAGGAAGCACTTCCCATTGTATTTATAAAATTATTATGAAATCCAAACAAATATGAAATTCAGACACTTTCCCGTCCCAAGCAGTCTGGATAAGGGGCACTCAACTTGTGTTCAGAAATAAAATCCTGTTTTAAGAAACATGCTTGGAATTTCATTTCTCATGCCCCATCTTCATATATTGTTCAGCTTCCCCTAAAGACTAGGAGTGGGCTAGATTGGGATCTGCTGGTAAGTCACAACATGATATATAGTACATAAACAAGAGAGTTTCCATATTCCACTAGCAACAAAAATGGTTTTCTTATATTAGGCCTATATGGCCTGACCAACAGTAACTTTGATGTAGATCTGTACTGTTGTACAAAGGTTTCAGGGATGTTCAGTAGATGCAGTAGGCAATCTGGCTCTGTTCCCCTTGGCCACTATTTGGCACCCAGCTCTGATTGATGGACTTTGGAATAAAAGGGGAGGTCTGCCCCCAACTACATATACAAATGCTTTGACAACACTTAGTCCAAAATAGAGAGGAGCTGTAACTCAAGTGCTCAAATTTTGCTTACAGAAGGTCCTCGGTTAAATCCATGGCATTTCCAAGTGAAGCTGGGAAAGACACACACCACCTCCCCGAGGCTGAAATCCTGGAGAACTGCCACCATCAATATAGACAAAGTTAAGGGAGATGGACCATCAGTCTAAGTTGGGTTAAAGCAGTTTCTTAACCTATCATGACATTTAGACAGTAAGGGTTTATACCTAATAGGTGAGTTCAATACCCACTGCCATCTGTGGAGTGCAGAGTTATGTAGACCTTGACCTCTTTTAAGGGCAGGTTATAAAGTGTACCATATAAATACATATGACTCCCTCCTTCCTCAGCTTTTTAACCCAGTGTGTCAAAGCCCTACTTTGAAACCCACAAACATCCCTTTTTCTGTCTTGTTTCCTTCCTCACCCACTTGTCTTACTCTCAGTATACTGAATTTGGTACAGGTCATACCAATTAATTTGGTCATACTGATGTCAGCAGTACTGTCCAGTATGCCACAAGGAGGCAGATGAAGGTACTACAGGACTGTGCCGCAGGGCCTCAGCCATCTGGCATCAGCACTGTGAGCCAATACCACCATGTCAGAGAGTTTTGTCCTCACTTAGAGCACCTGTGATTTTCTGTATTCAATACAGCAAAAAAATATGCAGTTACATTATTCCTGCAGTCTTCCTAGATCGCTCCCTTAGTCTACCTGATCTTACAGCTGCTGTTGTATACATCTTGAATTGTATTGTAAACAGACGTTTTAACAAGTAATTCTAATACAGGTAAATGTATTTCTACCCTTTCTAATACAGGTAGATAATCCCTTATCTGGGCATCAAAAATCCAAGTCTCTGTCCAAGACTTTTAAAAAACTTTCTATGTCTTATGCTCATTCTCATATACGGGCTATAAATTCTATTCTCTGCTTTGTGGTGTGTGCCATTATTGGGGGAAAAAAATGTCAAGGATTTGTGCGCCGACACTCAAATGGGTACAGTGAAAAGAGCAAAAAGCATTTCTTTTTTTGCAATTATTCCAAATTATTCCAAAAATATTTATGCAATTATTCCAAAATCTAGACACCTTCCCACCCCAAGCAGTCCGGAGAAGGGATAATCAACCTGTAGTTCTTTCCCCCTCCCCCAAGATAGTTATTGTGGCATTGTTGCTGTGTTTACAGGCCTAGGTCAACTTCAGAGCGATCATAGTAACTAGGGTTGTCAAGCCATAGCCTGAGAACCCAGTGGCTGCCTGAATCCCCCCTAATGTTGCTGTGGAATTGCTATAGATGTGAGGGAGGAGGGCAGGCAGGCCAGCAAGCATCCATGGCTAGGGAAGGGGAAAGAGACACTCCCACCCCTCTACAACCTATCAAAGCCCTGCATGCGTTCTCTTCTACACGGCTTCTGTTTTATGTGAACTGGAGCTGTGCAAGAGACAGCATGTGAAACTCAATAGAAGGAAATGGAGTGAATTCTAGATCACTTCTCCCTGCCTGCTTGGTGTTCCGTACGCAATTTGCAGCTGAAGCCGCCTTTTCTCTCTCCACCCTCCAGCAGCACTGGTGGGAGTGCTGGGCTGCTACTGTGAGATGATAAGAGGATCAGACCCCCAGTGGGCAGGCTGGAGAGGGTAGCCAACAGAGGGGCGGGGGACTCATTCATTTGCCACCCTTCCAAGGGTACTCCCTCCACACGACTGCTTTGGGTTGCTTCGTGGCAAGATTGGCCTTCCTAGAACCCTCAAAAGAAAAAATGTTGCATTGTTCACTCAGAGCTGAATTCAAACAACATTTGTCTTTACAGACTAATTAACTCAGGCTTCACTTTTAGGGTCAGCAACTGGCAACTCTTGGGCCAGACCAAACCCACACCAACTGCCAAATTTAAGAGGTACAAATGAGTGAGATCTATGCCACAAATGAATGAGATATAATTTTGGACGGGGTGGAAGTTGGGTCTTGATCTACCAATCCCAAAGCTGTACTCTGACAAAACTACTTACTAATCAGGATCTTACGTAGATTAACAAACCAATTAAACTTTGCAGCCCTAAAGTAATCTGAAAGCAAACAATTGTCATCAAGCCATACCTACCTGCCAACCCACCAATTCACTCACAGTGCTTAGGAGGAAGCCATGTAGGCTATTGCAGCGGGTTCTGCTTGCAAGTGCTTTGACAATACTATTGCACTGCTAGCTGGGAAGTACAGTAGTGCAATGAAGTCAGAGCACTTGTCAGCAGCAAGATGCTCCCAAGACTGCCAGAAACAATTTGTTGCATAAAGCTCACATGGCATCAGCAACTGTAAAGTATTTGGGACAAGGGGAAAAAAAACCCTTTGTAATGGCAATCCTACTGAACATAGCAACAAGAAACCTGCTTCTCAGACTTTTAGGCCAAGGGTGCAGAAGTCTCTCACACCCCTACCCACTGGAAATAATAGCCTCCAAGTGACCAGGACAGGGACACTTTTACAAACAAGATTGGGGCTTCTCTGGTAGCCTGTTTATATGCCACAAATTAAATAGACATATGGACATGCAGGCCAGTAATTTTGTTCAGACTTGCTTACAAGTATGCATATGCAACTCTTACAAATGTGCAGACACACCTGTGCTCTTGTGTACCTAGGCCAGTATAATCCATAGGCCAGTATAATCAGATAATGCCCCCACCTCAGAGCATCAAGAATGCCCAACTCTTGTTCGAGACACCAACTTGTATATACAGTACACGAGTTGTATTTTAGCCGAGTGAGCCAAGCCATAAAAGCGCAATGAGGCAAACAGCATCGTCGGCCAATGCCCTTTTAACATTGCACTGCTTTTTGTGCATGTTCACTAGTAGTACAACATAAAAAGGGCAGTGGACAGACACCTCTAGCCATCCAGACGAAAGCAAGCTAGCAAGGCTCTGGAGAATATTTTTAGGCTCAAACAAATTAAAAAAAAATAATGTTCTCAGAGTTAAATCTGAAGTTTTACAGAAAATGTCAACCACTAACCCTGTTAAGAGAAGTTTTTGTAAATGGTAAGCTCCATTGGCCAGTGGAGGAAATAAAAAACTGAGGTAGAAAAAAAATTGGAAATAGCACCTTACAGACACGTTCTTCCACACATCGGTCTTCGGACAGAAAGGAATCCAATTGTCAGTGTTATCCTAGCTACATGTCATGTAAGAGAAATGGAGAGTTGACCCTGACTGGTCAAATATCGACAGTGACCTCAACCCAGGATTGTTTGCCCATGAAGTCTCTCAACCCCCAAATCTGCTAGACACAGAAGGAGAACTCTGTAGACTTCAAATCTAACTCAAGGAATGACTGGTTGCAATTTTGGAGAGCAAAGTCAAAAGCAACTCAAAGAAACACACAAAGCTATTTGTTCCTCCTAAACTCCCAGTATGGAAAGCAACAGGTCAGCAGTACAATAATGCATGGCTCCAAGTCAAAGCACTGCATTTCTTGCAGCTGCAGTTTTAGGGGTAGGTTTCTGGCAATCAGGCCCCTGCTTGGGGATCCAACGCAGGTGAGGAGAGATCAGCAGCTGTTCCTGCAAGGAAAACAAGTTCTGACAACCAAAAAACATGTACTTAGGCTTCCATTTTAAATTATACACAGACTTTAAAAAAGTTAACAGTCTTTCAAGAAAGTATTTTGAAAGCTAGCATTTTATTTACTTTTTGGAGTTTCAATATGCAGGCTGAGAAATGCTATAAGGCACAAAACTGGGCAAGTAGGAAGTAGGAATAGTGTGTACATATTTTTATAGGCACAAAATATAAGCATGAACCATGGATGGATTTCAGTGTGTGGGTTAGGTTTTGTAATGAAAGCTGTCAAAGTTTTGATTAAAGAAAGGTGTCAAAGACGTCTAAATTTTTGGGTGTATTGAGAGAATAATATTTAATTTTAGCCAATCCAGAATGTGAAGCATTAGACCTCTGCCAATTGTAACAAAAAACCAGAATAATCAGGATGCATATGGGCTTGGTCCAGACAAGCTCTATCCCACATTGGGGGCAAGAAAGGGAAGCCCATCAGCAGCACTCCCCCATGCACCCTCCCCTTCACTTGGCCTCTCTAGTCTCTGTGGAACCAAATCAAAAACTTTGTATGGAAGGAATGTGGTGTAGTTCAGAATTACTTCTATCACTGGGCCAAGAAAGGAACAAAGCAGTCCTAGTAAACCCTATTCTAATTATTTAACAAAAATAACCTGACTGCTTGGCAGAAAATTTGTGAGTAGAATATTTAAAGGACATCCTGTCCATCCTATCAATCTTCCAAGGAGACCTTTGCATTCTACCACTGATAGAAGCACAGCTTGCATGTTTGTCAGATGGGAAATTCTCAGTTGCTGTACCTATGCTTTGGAACTACCCTTGTCTCCCTCACAGTTGACAGAACAGATGCCACATAGAGGGCATACTCTTTCACCATGAATATTAACTGAAATCCATTTCCCCATATTTCTTTTCTGGGTTGGCATGGTTAAATTTTATGATTGCTTGCAGTCATCTGCTAGCTTTGATAATAGTTTGTTATATTAGATTTGTTTGTCAGTCACCACGCTTGGGGAGGGAGTAGAAAAAAGATAAAATAGAATTGTTGTCAATTTAATTAACATGCTACCATTGTAAGCATACTGTCTTGTTTATTGTGCTGGGTATATTTTTAAACATGAATATTTAGGATAAGATTTTACCATCGAACTAACCTCCATTTTCCCTCTCATAGCAAAGGGAAAGGCAGCAGCCTAAAAAGGCTCCTCCATTTGAGGAAAATTGATAGGAAAATGGACCACTAATAAGCCACGCCTCTTCAGAGCTTTGACCACACCCCTTTTAACTGCCCAGTATTCTACAGAACGAACTAGTTCATAGGCCACACCCCCTCAGAAGTGAGCACGCCCCCGAAAGCTGGATTGAAGAGATAAGAAGGGATCAGACCGACCAACACACCCCTTTTTCTTCTTTTTTTGTCTTCCCCCTTAGAAGATAATGAGCTCGCCCAATAGAATCGCCTCCATCCCCCCTCTGTGTTTAGAGAATGGTTGCGCCCAGTGGGGGAAGGGTGCGTTGTCTCCTACGCGTATGCTTTTCCGTCGCCTTCCCGCTGAGTTTACCTCTTCAACCCACAGCCCACTCTTTTAAATCAAGAGGTAGCCTGATTCAGTTCAACCTCTCACCTGCACTGCCAGAACTCACCATGGTCTCGAGCTTAGTAACCGCTGTCTCCATGTTGAATAGTTGACATTCCTCAGGCGGTGGCATCTCCACCGCCCCTCGCACCCACCCCCTTTATTGAAGCTAAGGGGGAAGAGACGGTGACTCCTATTGGGCAGCTGTCATTCGGAGCTCCGTCCGATTGGCTTCACTCCAACATATCCTCACGCTTATTGGAGAGAGGAGGACGTAAACTCAGGGCATAAGACGAAATTTTCTATTTGTTGTGGGGCTAAGCTATGTGCTCTGTGACTGGCTATTCAAAAAAGAATCAGAGCCTATGAGAATTGAACGAGAAGAGCGAAGCTTCAATCGTTCATTGGGCAGTAGTCTAACCAGGTGCTTTTTTATTGGCCCATTTTTCTTAAAGGCGGGCCGGCATTTACGACCTCGTCTCAGTTTTCCCTGCTTACCTCTTACTGGTCGCTTTTCCCCTGCTCTTTAATCTGATTGGTTTTTCTTTCGAGCTGGCAAACTAATTAGCTGGAGTTGCAGCCAATCAAAAAGCCTATTACATATTTGTATTTGTGTTTGTGTTTTTTAAAATCACGAAGAAAAATGTGCTTTCATTGGTTCCACCATACTGAGCTGTGATTGGCTCTGGAAGAAGCAGAGGCTGAATTTTGGAGTTTGAATTATTGGGCGTGGTAAAAGAGATGCTGGGATGATGTGATTACAGTGAAGTTGTCTTGGCTTTCTTTTTCTCCTTCGGAAGGTGAGTGGCATGAATTGGGTGGCGATGTTTGTGGGAATGAAAGGATCTGCAATTATTGAACGTCTGTGTGTGTTATTAAAAAAAACAGAACTATAAAACATAATCACGGATATTTTGAGGTGGGTCGCCATGCAAACTGCACGTTATATCGCAGCTAAAACTTGACCCAAAATATCCCGTGAATTATCAGCTCTCCAAGAGTAAGGGCCACTGAATGTAGTGAGACTTGCTGCTGAGTAAACCTGCAGACGTGGCTGGGCTCTGCAAGTGGGTACGGCTGAGGATTTTCTGGGTCCGGAAATGCAATTGTGGGTTTTGCCCTTTAGTCCCATTTGGGCTTCGCCAGCCGCTAACTTCTGAAGAGGGTGGTTATAGTTGGGACATTGCCTCAGCCCCACAGTGGCACCGGAAGCTACCATAGCTTTAACGGTAAGCAACATGAAACCGGTAGAGAAAGAACTTGAAACTGACATCAGCCTCCCCACATCTATTGCTGTGATTGAGTCACCAGCAAACAAGAGATGAGACATACCAGGAAAGCATCAACTGACACAACGATGAATGCTTCTGGGATCCCAAATATCCAGCAGTCGCTCTTGTTAGCAGTTGAGTTCTGAATCAAAGTGTGTGAATTTTTATATCAAAGAGGATGATGGCATGACCTCTTTTGAATTTTGTGGAAGGAAGATCGGATATTGCTAGTGACAGGACGGAGAGGAAGGGAGCCAGCGAGAGACAGGCTCAGCTCCAGTAAGGAGGTCTACCACCAGGTTGCCTCAATCACTTTCAAATGCTGGGGTATTTCCAGAGGCTTTCCATGATCCCTAGAGAGAAATGCTTAAATAAATCTTCGTAACCTGCCTTGAAGCTATGCAAAAGGTGGAATCTATGGGCTAATCTATGAATTAGCCTATGTTGAACGTGCATGTACTGTAATCTCTAATTCACACAAGCAACAGAAGTTGGTATGATCCACAAGCACTATTTTTATAAATTGAAAGAATGACAAGAGCCCCCTGCAATTAACACTATTTGTCCTAGAAGCCCCCTTTCCCCCAATCCCTTATGTATACAGATTGGTTATAATTATGCAGTGATGAATGAAAGCATTTTGCACATTCTCAAGGGTGTTAGCTTTTTTCTTCTTCTACATGAATAGGAACAAAATGGGGTTAGGAGGTCTTACTAGTCGCTTTTCCAGAATCCTGGCTGATCCCAGTTTGCCTCCATGTCTTTTTATTTTAACATAACTATTAATGTAAGCAGCCTGGTATTTTTAAATTAACACACATAGAAAGCCCCACTTCATTACTCTAGACTGGGGCTTACTCTAAGAAGGTGTAAGAGTATTGAAACTGTTTCCATTTAATTGTTATTTTAGTCTCTAAATGTTTTTTTGGTTAAAAATACCAGATAATTTAAAACATCAGATACATCAGATTAGGAGGTTAGAAATATTAATATGTTTGGTTATGGTGATCAATCATATTTATATGCATTCCAGAATGCATATTGGAACAACTCAATAGGTCAAGCATACTGTTCAAAGGTTTTTTCATATTTTAAATAAGCTATATTGGGCTAACATTCTGTAGCCGGATTCCTGATGTCATGTTATAATCCCCTCCCAAAACAGGAGCTTCTGGTAAAAGATGTTACTAGTGAATGTAATTTAGTCTGAACTCGAAAAAATGACCAAATATAAGAAATGGCGCCAAAAACAGAGAGCCAAGGCAAAACTTCTAATGAAGAAAAAGGAAGGCGTCATTCAGGCTCAATGTTCAAGCACTCCCCCTCCAAAGTAAGTAATGTTTACTTGACTGGGAACAAAAGACTACTTTTCTTGATATTTTTAATGGTTTATAATTGAACGTAATTATTTTGTACATTTAATACTTCATATCCTAGGCAGTATAGCAATTTATTAAATATGCCCCCCAAACATGTACCAGTTCTGGTCTAAGGATTTGTATGGAATATACTGTACATAAATTGAAACAGATGGCTCTTGCTGGCCCAGCATTTTTGTGCCTGTGCTAAAGCACCACAGTAGATGGATTGCATCTATGCAAAAGCAGCAATACAGCCATCTATAACTCAGATGTCCATAACCTGAGAACCAAGTATATAATAAAAATCTTGTTCAATGTTCATGTTGAATGTTTTTTTTCTGAGATGTAGTTAGAGGGATCTTTTGGGTCTTGCCCATGTGCTCTTTTCATGTAATGGCTTAGGCTTTAAGAATGTTTCAGAACAACAAATTCTGTGCTGCTGTTCTAAAAAAAATATGGGTAGTGTACACACCTAGAAGTAAATCCCATTGATTTCAATAGACACACACGTGAGAGACTGAGTTGCAAGTCAGGACTTCCCCAGTTTGATTTTCATCTCTCCTGTGATCTCACTAGGCAGCCTTAGGCAAGCTGCTCCCTCTCAGCTCAGCTCTCCACCTATAATTTGGGGGATATTATTGACCCTACAGAGCTGTTTGCAGATTGCAATAAGATAACATATGTGAAGTGCTTTGCACACTTAGAAAGTGCTATGCCAGTAGTTCTCCAACTTCCTAGCACTGGGACCCACTGGTCAGAATGACAATGTGTCTGGGACAAATCAGAAGTGATGTCATTAACCTGAAAGTGAAATAATGGCCGGAAGTGCCATCATTGTGATGCCAGAGCCTGCTGCTTTCCTGAGAATGCAGCAATAAGTTAGATTATTCCTCAGTCATTTTCCAATAGCAAAGTGAATCAGAAAGGAAACAAACCTATTTACCTTAACACAAGCAACATAACCACACAGCTCTCCACCTTTTCCAGTGTTCCATCTTCTCATATTTTCATTGATGGCTGTGCGAGGTGCTAAGCAGCCCACCTGAAATTGGCTCATGACCCACCACAGTCTGAGAAACACTGTGCTATGCAAATGTGGATGGTGTTGGTGATGCTGGTATTGATTTACTATTTATTCTACTGAAGCCCTCAGTGGTGCAGAATGAAAAAGGTTAACTTGTGCTAGATCTTTGACTGGTAGCACCCCCATCTTGGGATAGGGATGTGTGCAAAGGACTAGAAACATTTCCCCTTCCACATACAGAATAATGAAAACAGACAGGAAACTCTTTGTGAAGATATAATTTTGTCTTTGGCAGGACTTCAGTTTCCCCCTGCAACCAAAGTAGGTCTTTCTGCTTCTTGCGCTCAGCAAGAAGCAGCATAATAGAAGCGGTGATGCCTTTGATGACCACAGGGTTGTGTCTGTACTGGTGGTGCCAGAATCACATTACACAGGCAAGTTCTTCTTTAAATCCCTCCTCGTTCCCCCAGTGCCTTTTGTCACAGATCCAAGTGTACATGCCAACAGTACTACCCCTATAATATTCTTCTTCCAGAACACTTCCATGTTAGAGCTGCTATTTGAGATATTGTGAACTGGAAGATCCTGGGATTGAATTTCTGGTGTCAACGGGCAGGGTAGCAAAGAGAGAGCCCAGGAGCCGGGTATTTGTTTGTTTACCAGTGGTACTTTCCCTTTCTCAAAACACAAGAACCAGGGGGCATCCGCTAAAACTGAGGGTTGGGAGAGTTAAAACAGATAAAAGGAAGTACTTTTTTACCCAGCGGGTAGTTAATCTGTGGAACTCCTTGGCACAGGAGGTGGTGATGGCATCTGGTCTTGATGCCTTTAAGAGGGGATTGGACGGATTTCTGGAGGAAAGGTCCATCGTGGGCTATAGGCAATGATGGATTGTGCAAACTCCTTACAAAGGTGGTGGGCTACTGGTACCGGGTGCAAGGGAGTGGCAACAGGATGCAAGCATCTTGTTGTCTCGTGCCTCCCTGGGGCACCTGGTGGGCCACTATGAGATACAGGAAGCTGGACTAGATGGGCCTTTGGCCTGATCCAGCAGGCTCTTCTTATGTTCTTATGTTCTTACTTGCCCCAAGCGAGTGGATGGCTTTTTACACAGTGGAGAACCCCTGTTTTGCATGCATAAAGATATCAGATTCAGACTCCAGTGAAAAGAGCCTAGCAAGGCAAAAAAATATCTTGCCACCAGTCAGAGCAGACAATATTCAGCTACATGGACCAATGGTCTAAATGTATGTGTTATTTAAAATTAAACTTGGTGTGCTTCAAAAAATTGTGAAGAGATCAGCATAAAATTATTTTTTCCCCTCAAGCTACTTTGTCTGTAACCTAACTCCACTGTTTCCTTCCTGGAAACCATTGCCACCCATGTCACAGGTTTTAAACCATTCTTGACTGTATCAAAGAGTGACAGACCCCCTGCATTTTGGAATTGGTTCAGAAGCTTGATGGAAAAGCTGAAAGTTGGGGGCGGGCAACTCCTGCTATCAAGAGTTGTCCTTTCCATTGAACGTATGCCCACTTCTGTGGGGAACCTAATCTCTCTTCTATCTTTCTGCTTTCCCAGATTTTTTGCACAATCCAACGGTCAGTATTTCCATGTCATATATGTCGGCAGGAGCTGAATGCCCTCAGAGAACGGCTGGAGAAGCTGGAGGCAGAACTTGCTAGGCTACCATCAATGGGCCAGGTCAGTCACACAGTCCACTGTTTACAGCCATTTCATTCCCTTTGCTTGTTGGAGGGGATTTGCTTGCTGATAACTTTATACCAATAAACACTTGTTGAAGCCAAAAACCATTGCTGGGGGGGGGGGGCGCTTCTGTTTTGTGTTGTCAGATTGATGTTTTAATTGACTCAGGTGATATGCATCAGCTTCTGTCCCAAGCATCCCCATAGAGGAATTTGGATTTGTTTCTCCTTCTTTGTCTCTTCCTTTTGCCCACACTTTGGCTGGGGCTTTAAATGCCAAGTTGGAAACTACAGTACTGTACAGGAATTTAGCTGCAATCCTATACGCCAGTGGTTCTGAAACGTTTTAGACCAAGACCCACTTTTTTAGAATGGCACTCGTGTCAGGACTTACCGGAAGTGATGCCATTAACCTGGGAGTGATGTCACAGCTGAAAGTGACATCATCAAGCAGGAAGTGCCATCATTGTGACATAATAAAATGGCACTCCTGGAATGCAAACTCTTGGACTGCAGAAATTGGACAGCCATGAAACATCCCTGACAGAAAGCAAGGACAAAATATTATATGAAAGCACTGAATAAAAAACAAAATTTAAAAAACTCTCACTTGAAAATTCGAACTGTTAATATTCACAAAAGGAATATAGCAAGAGTAAGGTTTGAAGCTTCCATGATGGCTGCTTCCAGCTTTCTGTGACCTACCTCACATCTAGATTGTGACCCATCATTTGAGAAACACTGCTATATGCACTTTCCTGGGAATAAGCTCCATTGAACACACACCTGAGTATGCATGCACAAGGAGGAACATACACCTGAGTATGCATGCACAAGGAGGAATATACATAGGATTTTTATGAATAGGACAAATTCATGGCCAATAGATCTATTTGTGGCTATTGGGCATTGTGGAACCTCCACATTCAATGGCAATATGCCACTGAGAACCAGGTGCCAGGGAGCAACAACTGGGGTTGGCTGGTGCCTCAGTGCCCTGCTTGTTGGCTTCCTGGCCACATCTGGCTATCCATTGTGTGAAATCAGATGCTAAATTGGATGGATTTTGGGGTTGATTGAGAAGGGCTTTCCTTACGTACCAAAAACATAGGGATAGTTCCCTGAGTGACTCTGTTCATGGGTGGTGTCTACAGTTCTATGTTTGTGGTGCCGGTTTTTTATGCAGAGCACAGAGAATTGTGCCTGACTTTTAAGGGTATATTCAGATTCTCTGAATACTGATATTCAGATAATTTCATGCTAGTCACAAGCCTGCTTTCCTGCACAAGTCTGGGAAGGAACTGTAGACCCCTGCCCCAAGCCCAGGAAAGCGGCTGCCACTGAGTGTAGACAAGGCAGCCTCTGGTGTTTCTAAGGCCACCCCTTCCCTTCCAGGTTTGCAGATATTTTCTGTCAGGTCACTTGTAGGCAACTATGCCTTGCCTCAGGCAGGTAGTTATTTACAAGCCTGACCTGGGGTTGTCAGTAAGCGAAGACTGTGTACAGAAAGCATGTACCAAAATGGGCAACTGAATCAAGAATTGAAACATATGCAGGTGAGTTGTCGGCTCAGTCACAGATTTTTCTCAGCATAGAAGTAAAAAGCTGAGCTTTCTGGTGATGAGATTGCTCCCCAACCTTATGAACTGAACACTTTTTTCTTTTAACAGAATCAGACTGTCACTGCTTTCTCAGAAAAATCTCCTTGCCGAAGGTCAGAGAAGCTGGCATTGACCATTTCTGCACATACAGAGTTCAGCCTTGCAGAACCAGTAGCCATGCCTTCTCAGGCCCAGGTGCCACCTGCCCCACCACCTCCTCCTCCACCCCCACCCCCACCACTTCCTCCACCACCACCTCCACTAGTCCCTCTGTGTTTCAAGAAGAAAGAAGGTGCTAAGGCACAGGTAACATATACCAGAATAGTTGTAAGAATGTAATAATTATTTTTGCCTTATTCATTTAATTTATATATTTCCAACATTGGGCAGCCAGATGCTTTTGGAAAGCTCACCCGCAGGGCTGGAAGCTTAGGAGTCAAACCCTGTTTGTTTCAGGCAACTGGTAATTTGATGGCAGATTGCCTCTGAACATGGAAGTTCAACTTGGCTATCATGATTGATAACTCTTTGTAAAGCCATCTAATGGAGCGACCCTTGCCGTAACTTGCAGCAGTAGTAAGTTCTGTAAACACCGTAGTACTGTGGGATTATTTATCTTCTGCCTTTCTATCAGTGCACTCAAGGCAGTTAAAAATAATGGTATGCAGTCTAAGGGACATGACAGAAATGGAGAAGAATGGGAAAAATAAGCAAACTTGGGTATCAATTCTTGCATAATGTTCTATCATAGTTAAAATTATGACTGTTGCAGGAGGTGGTTTTGGAAGGGGAACAGTGAAATGGCAATTAGTCCCAGCAACCCTGAAGGAGAGGGTGCTATCCTACTTGTCTCTCTGATGTTTCATGGCCACTGATGGAGGTAGTTGTGGGATGAGTAAATTCAGATACCTGTAGAGAGGAGGTCTTGGTCCCAAATGAACCAATGAAGAGTGCCATGCTATCTCTCCTTCTCTCTGACAGTGCCATTAGCGCCGATGTGGGGGCGCCAATTGGCACCCCAGCATCAGCACTATGGCAACGGAACTGGTGCTCCCTGCAGTGCCGGTCCCCTTTGTGCGGGCGCCACACCTCTCTCGTATCAGCCGATGCTGGCCAGCGCAAGGGAGGCGCCACTTGGGAACGGTGCAGGGAGGGCGTTACTGGGTGGGCGATGGCTGAGCGATGGGCATGCTGGCCCATCCAGAAGGCAGGCACAGAATTCAGCCATAAGGCCAAATCCTAGGCCCGTTCGCAAGGCCCTGATTCGGACCGCATGTTCTCCTCGGATCTGTGCCTGCTGTTTAGCAGCAGATCTGAGGAGCACATATGGGAGGCTGGAGCCTCCCCAACGCAGTGTCAGATATGGTGCTGGTTGGCCAGCCTTGCCATTCCAGTGCTGTGTAGGATTGTGCCCTCATTCTCTCCATTCAGATAGAATGCCTGTGGATGGAGACAGGACGAGATGACCAGCCCTGGGAGATAATGTTTGCAATGTTGTTGAGAGCCCTACATAAACATGGATTCTGGACCTTTTTCTTGTCTTTTTATCTATACTCTCCTTTTGATTCAGACTATCCTGCTAAAAAAAGATGTCCCTATGCCAATAACCCTCAAGGATCTCCTAAATGTGAAACTAAAGAAGACACACAGTTGCACAGTAATAGACAAGGTAAACCTGAATGCATGTGCAAGAGTGTACAAAAACAAAATATGGTAGTAGGATCAGGACAGAGCATTCTGAGCACCATGAACACAAAGTCACCTTCTACTGAGTCAAGCCCATGGCTCATCAAGCTCTGCATTGCTTTTACTCTGATGGACAGTGGCTATTCAGGATTTCAGGCAGGAAACTTTCCCAGCCCTACCTGGAGATGGAACCTTCTGCATGCAAAGTTCTGATTTAGAGGCATAATCCTTCCCCACCCCCAAGTTTAATATCATCTTGTAATTTTATAATATGAAGTTGAACCATGACTGACAGGACCTTGAGATGACAAGCTGCAGCTGACTTGGGAATCGGTAAAAACCAGCTGTGTGAAAGGAACCCAGAAAATGGAAGTCACTGGAAATTGGGGAGTTATTTCTTTAAGGCAGTGGTTCTCAAATTTTTAAGGAGTTTGAGAACCAAGGAAAGTGTTTACAGGGGAGGGGCAAAGGCCATGATGCAATCAGCAGGTTAGTGTCGCTACCAGCGACAAGGGGGAGGGGGCCTCTACTTACCTAAAGCCAGCACAGGTCTCTAGGGAGAACAACAGAGTCCTCCGCAGGGCTCTCTATTGGAGTCCACTTCTGGTTTTGTGATTGAAAAACAGAAGTGGGTTCCAATTGCGATTTGTATACATTTGGATGCTTGAGGAGCCCTGTGGAGGGATCCATAGGGCTTCCCACACACCCTGGAGGCCAGTGCTGGCTTTAGGTAAGTAGAACCCCCTTCCCTGGTAGACACCTGGAGGGTTGCATTGCTGCCTTTGCCCCTTTCTCACCCCTTAAGGGGTCAGAGACAGGGCTGCCGAGGCAGATGGGTTGCAACCCACTAGTTTGAGAACCCTTGCTTTAAGGTGTCCATCCATTCCTCAGTACTATAGGTTATTGCCTACTTGCAGGTAATGCACCCTTTTGATCCAACAAGGTTAATAAAGGTCAAACACCGCCTCTCTTGTTTTGTTCAGAAGGGATCACCATTCCATAAACAGAGGGCAGCCATTACAGTCTCCGATTTGCAAGGCATCAATCTGAAGCCCAAAGCTTTGCAGCCACTTGCTCGTGTTACAAACTCCTTGATGTAAGTGTCCTGCAGCAATCTATGCTGACTTTATAGTGTGCCATCTATGTACACAGCATTGTGCATAATTTTGTTTTTAATCTGGCTTAAGAGAAGACACCAGGAAAGCGGGGAAAGTGGATGCTGGAAAAGCAGGTACAACTTTTTCATGCAGACATATTTAGGTTTCATTACAATTTAGCATGGGGAATATTCCTTAAGCCTTCCAAGAAGAGTTTTGAGGAGGGATTTACAGGACATGGAGGTGGTTGCAGGTGGCATGGAGGTGTCATATGAGGCAGCAAAGGAGAAAGGGGAGAGACATTTGACAGATCCGGACACCTGCAGATAGTTGAAGAGTGGTGGAGCTGGATGAGGAAGCATCACAGAGAAAAATGTGTCAGGATTTGAGGACATCTGGGTAAGGAGGGGCTGAGCCATGGTGAGTTGTGAAGGGAAACGATAAGAAGGCCATACAGAATCCCAACAGCAGGTTGGAAATTAGTACAATGGGCTCTAGATATCCATGGGGAATCCATTCCAGGACCCGGATAATCAAATTGGGGGGGGGGCGCCCCAGGGGAATTTTGGATGCAACTGGAAATGTCTTCCAGTCATGTCTGGAGGTGTTGTTTGGCGCAGGGAGGCTGCACATGAACTCACTGCACCTCAGAAGGCCTCCCAGAGGCTTCTGAACTTCCGGTTTGCCAAAAAAAAAAAAAAACCACCCAGAGATGCATCTCAGAAGCCTCCAGGTGGCCTGAGGCATGACCAGAAGCTACTTCTGGTCTCATCTGGAAGGTACCTTGAAGCTCTTCAGCTGAGTGCCTGCACCCATGGGTGAGTTAAATCCATAGGTGCCAAACCCATGGTTATAAGGAGGGCAAACAGAGATTTAAGGGATGCAGTATAATTGAATCAAAGACAAAGGTGACTATTTCAGCAGGGAGCTAGACAGCGGTGAGGGAACAGAAATGACCAGAGAGGAATTGATTATAGTACCTGAGGTGAGAGACGGCTAGAGCATGCATTTGTACAGAATATGCCCTTTTCCTCTCTCTTCTTTTGGCAATGTCACCTTTTCTCTCAATCACAGCAATTACAAATTACAATTTGACAAATCTGTATGCCAATTCAACATTTATTTTCTTTTCCTTCAGCACTCCTAGCAAAACTCAATTAGATTTTCGGAAGCATCTAAAAAAGGTTGCTATTCAGAGGTAATTTGTGTCCTGTTCATTTTTCCGTGGGGCGGGAGCAGAGGGAGGAATCAGTCCTCCAGCCTAACCCCTAAAAGCATAACATTCCCATTGTGGGATTTTTCTTCTTTCAGGAGCCCAGGTGGAACACCCTTAACTAACAAAGAGAACATCGAGACTGGCACTGGACTGACCCCAATCATGACCCAAGCGCTGCGGCGCAAATTTCAGGCATGACTAACTAGGAATCCATATTGTAATAACTGTATTTTAAATTGTGAAATCTGGTTTTTTGCACATATGCCTAGTGATATAATTGGCCCATCTAGAACTGGTGGCAGGTCTCAAAGATCTCAGGCAGAAAAAGGTCTTTCCCAGCACCTGCGATGCTTTTACCTGGTAACTGAACTTGGAGATGAGGGCAGCATCTTGTCCCTGATATCATACTGGGCTTTTGCGGCATAAAGTTTTCCTGTTGTTTCTGAGTGCCTCAGAAAAAACTCAGCATGATGCCAAAGGCAAAACCCTTCCCTCTCCCCACAAATTACATTGGCAGTGATCACCAAGACCAGCCAAATACTTTGGCCCCTCGCTCTGGCCCCCACCTACTTCTGACATAACAGCAGCTCAGCCAATTGCTGCTGAAGGCTTCATCACTACTACAATCACCACCCCAAAATGTATAGGGACAGAATCAAAATAGCCATTCCTATCAAAGTTAAACATTGAACACTTTTGTTTTCTTTTTCTTTTAACAGTTGGCTCATCCGAAGAGTCCCTCTCCAACTCAGCTATTTAGAGGAAGCAGCTTTGAGGAGCAAAGTTAATGCTACAATGTCTGGCTATGTGAAGTTGTTCCCTGTGCCACTTATTTATTGGAGGCCACTTGCATGAATGGAAAGGATCAGCTTGGCAGTCCTTTAGAACACAGCTCTCCATCCCTGGTGAAAACAAGCTAGAGTGCATGTGTTCCTCCATACTGTAGTTTTTAACATTTCTGAGCAATACCATGTCACCTTAACAAAAAGTTTTAACTGTCCAAACCCTGCTCCTCCATTGGGGGAATCAAGTATTCCTAACCCTCTGTAATGGTGCTTGTTTGACCGAGAAACTTTGATTGTTGACTGAGTTTGAATTATCTGTCTTTTTAGGAAAATGTTTACGGTTTAAAAAAATTTCCAGGAGTATTTCTAGGATCAGAGAAACCACTCTTAAGATTCAAATAGGGCCAGTTACTAAGTGCGCAGTCCAAGGTCCTGTGTTGAGCCGACGTTAGTAGCAGCGTTGGCCCAACAGCACCAGCCAAAGCCCGTGCTGTGCCACTTCTGCACCAGCCAAGTTCAGCTGGTGCAAGAGCGGTTCTGGGAGGGGGAAGGGTAGATGTGTCTAAGTGGGGGGAGGGTGGACCGGGAGGCCTCATCCAAGCTCCCGTCCCTGGGCTGTGCGGCCCCAATTTGGGCCGCACAGTGTCCTCAGCTCTGCACCTGCTAAACAGCCGGCGCAGATCTGAGGAGCCCAGAGGCACGACTGGCTCCTACCCGGGGGCAAGGGCACGCACGTCTTCTGCCTGCTCCCAAGCTGTGCTGGATACAGTGCAGGCCCACTGGCCTTTTTTTTCAGAAGTGTTTTTCAGAAGTGGATTTGAATAAAATCTTTTCCAGAAGGGAGAATAGAGATGTATGTTGCAAGCCATGCCTCTATCGCAGCACCTTCAGATCCCTGAAAAAACACACGCCCGCATGCATCTTGTCTCTGACCACAGATCAGCCCCTGGCTAACAGAGAGTGTCTGTACATAATGGTACCCATTGTAAGTAATACTGGGTAAAGTGCCTCACATTTAAGGGGGATTCACAAGATCATTTGCCCTCCTCCTCAATCTTTCTTTTCACAGTTCTCTCAAAATGATGGGCAGGTTCATAGGGAGGGACTCAGTTATGTGTAGAGATGTGGAGCTCTTTATAAAAGTCTCCAAGAGAAGCTACTGTATTATGAAACCACTTTAAAACCAGTTGCAGTTGGGAGATAAATGAGCTTCAGGCAGCCCAATTGTAACCTGTTCCCTCATGAAAGCTTACCTTAAGGCTAAAAAAGAACTGAGGTCACAACAGTGGGAGGTTAACATTTTTCTAAACCACCTATATTGTTTTATGTGGAACTGCTATTACTGGGTCCATCCACTGAGGGCTGCTGTTAACATGTTTCACGTTTACACTGCTTTTACTTACTATAATGAAGATCCAACTTTCACATTTGTTGCCATTTATCTATGTAAATTTTTCTACACCTACTTGAAACAAATGCAGGTATTAAAACTTGCAACCAATGTAAAACATTATGGACTTGCACTAAGTTTTACTGAACTAAACATGTTTTTTTACCAGTTTCCTTGTTCTTTTGGTCGCAGAGAAAACAGACATGTGCGAGCAGAGTGAGATGCGCTGATTGCCCCTTTAAGGCAATTGTGCTTGTTTGCAGAGTAAATAGACACCCCTGAGCAGAGAAAGACACTCATTTGCAAGCTCCTTTGCAGAGAAAACAGGCATGCACATGAGCAGAGGGACACACTGGATTGTAGATTAAACAAACAAGAGCAAGCAGAAGGGGCTGATTCATTGCCTCATTTGCTCATCATTAGTGGTCACAGGAGGGCAAGGGAACAATCCTGTGCAGAGAGAAGAGAGTAGTTGAACAGGAAAACCTTTAGATAAGATTTTTACAAGGTGCCTGGAGACAGTTTCTCACTATACTACAGCCTTTTGCTCACAGGCTAGCTTTGATCTCAAGCAACCACCTGTTGTATATTCCGTTGGTCATTAGCAGGAATGTCACTAAGCGACTCATGCCTGTAGATTGTTCTGTAGCCTCCTGAACATATGAATGTCTTTTATCAAGTCAGACCACTGGGCCAGCAGTGCAAGTACCTTGTGGTTAGCACTCAATGAATCCATTCCTGATCTCCTTGCTGGGTCAGCAGCTGAAGGGAAGGGGGCTGCTAGACATAAAAGGAATCTCCATCTCAGGCTTTGGAAAATAGGAGGGAGGAGGCCATCTGGAAAAATGTCTCCGCCCAAAAGAAGGGTGAGCCCCTGCAATTCTTGTTTGAAACCAAATTACAGTAGTACTTGTGATTGAATTACTCATTGAAATATCCATTAAAATGAGTTAGGCAGCCAAGATCAAAATATAAGCAATTTTTTGAAACCCAAAAGAAAAAAGAATTAAACAACAGGAGGAAGGGATAGAGAAAAATGCGCCAAGCACCAGTGAATTGTGAACTGGGCTGGGCTGGTGGATGGACATAAAGAGATGGTTTAACAAAGGACCCAGTCCTATGCCAAGTCAGTGCTAGTGGCCTATGCACTACCCTGACAACCACCATCGCAAAAGTGCCACAAGGCACTTTGGTACCAGTGATGAGCCCGCAGCATAGGTGGTGAAGCCAGCGCCACTTGGCGCTGGACCTCAACACCAGTCACTGGAGCGGCCAGTGGGAAGAGCTCCTGCCAGGCAGTGGGAAGGCTTTTGGAGGCAGGGAGAGGGGGAGGAGCAGAACTGGGGGAGGGATGGAGGATAGGAGGAGGATCAGGCCCAGGAGGCAGGTAGGGAAGGCAGCAGAGGCTGCCGCCATATCCTGCATTCCTTCCCTGACCACAGAGACCGACATGGGTCTCTTTGGTTCTGTGCCCACTAAATAGATCCAAGTAGACCCATCAGGGCCACCTGGGCTCGACATGTTCCCTTACTCAGAGGAGAACTTCACTGGCCCAACAGGATACAGTGGCAGGATGTTTGGCACCGCTGTAACAGTGGACACCAGGGAACCATAGCATTGGGCTGTAAATTGATGCAGTAACCAGTAATGCTCAATAGGAGGACCCAGGTAACAAAGCACACAAAATCCCAAGTGACGCTAGTGAAGCTTACAGGCTGGTTTTTCGTGAAAACAGCAAGTAAAATAAAATTAATTCCCCAAATGCTTCTAGCTAAAATACAATTCCCTACTACTAGCTATTTAAATAATATAAAGAATGCTGGTCTTCTACACTTCCTGAGAAGTCAGTGGGTATACCTTCTGTGAATGAGCAGCTGGGTCAAAAGGCAGACCTGGCCAAGTACAAAGACCAAACCTCCTTGTGCTTGATCTTAAGAAACCTGGGTTTGAGGGTGTCATTGGGCTGTCCAACTGGTACTTTCTACCTGGCCACATCAGGTAAGTTTGGTTGCCCAGTTGGAGAGCTCTTGTCTCTGGAGAAGCCTAGGAATAAAAAAGGCAATACACATCCAGCCACATATGGCTGCTAGGAAATGTGTTTCAAACAGGATCAAGGCTACTGCTGGAGGATGTCCCAGCAGCTTTTAATATGCTGGGGGATTAGAAGTATCCAAACATAAGGAAAAACAGGCAGATGGGTGGGATCAGGACATTTATCACAGAATCCTTGGACGAGGAGACAAGTTGGGAAGAGCTGAAAACAATTTTTGCAATCATTCTAGCCCATGTGCAGTTTAATAGATTAGAGCAGTGTTTCTCAAACAATAGGTTGTGAGCGACCTGTTGGCAGGTGGGTCGCAGAGCAGCCATCTTGGAAGCTGCACACCTTACTCTTGCTATACAGTAGTCCTTTTGTGAATGTTAACAGTTTGAATTTTCAAGCAAGGTTTTGTAAATTTTTGTTTTAGTTCAGGGCTTCTGCATATTTTGTCCTAATCTTGCAATCTGTCAGGGTTGTGCAACTGCTGTAGTCCAAGAATGCCAATTTACATTCCAGGAGTGTCATTATTATGTCACAATGACAGCACTTCCTGCTTGATTATGTCACTTCTGGATATCACTTCTGGTGGGTTCCAACATGAGTGCCATTTTAAAAAGTGGGTCCTGGTCCAATAAGTTTGAGAACCACTGAATTCAATAAATTAAATTAAACCAGGGATGGGAAATCTAAAGAGCAGTTGGCAGGTGCCATTCTGTAAAAAGCACAAGTTAGCAGGTACCATTCTCAGGCAGTTTTTCCAAAAATGCCAACTGACTGGAAGGCAGAGGGGCAGTTCAAGTGCAAAAATGTGACAAGCAGCCATCCTTGAGCACCATCCCACCTGCTTGCATGACCACAAGGAAACAAAGATAATGGTCTGGAAAATAGATCCAGACCAATGAATTATTTACAAATAGGATGCCAACCTGTTTCTGGCAGGGTGGCTATGCCTTTTTAAAATTGAAACAACACAGTGTTTAAAGCAAGGAAAACAAAGAGGGAGGGCAACCACTTAAAACATTGGAGCTAAAGGGAACTGCTATGTTCAACAAAATAGCTTATGAGTGGGCAAGATGGAACATCCACTTAAAGAACAAAGCAAGACTTACATTTGTTCTTATTAAGAACACCTACATACAGCTTAGCAGCACAAAAAATTCACAAAGCAGTTTACATAGCAAGATTTTAAAAAAGATTTACAGCAATCCTATTCAATATCCAGCAACACAGCACTGGCACTGCATGGCCCATGCCATATACAGCACAGAAGCTGAGTAGACCAGAGGTCTCCTTAGCCATATCAAGCACAGTCTTTTTTAGGGGAGAAGCACAAGTCTGAGTAGCCCCTTGTGGGGCTTTCAAGCCCGGGATGGGGGCTAGGATACGGTGGAGGCCTCCTTCGCCACTCCTGCCCTTTGCTCCCTCCCTTTCCTGCTCTGAAATATCCCCTCTGCTCCCCCATTCTGCCCCTTTGGCACCACACTTACCTGTGCCGGCAGCCATTGGCCTGGATTCAAAGGTGGCAGGACGGCGTAGGCCTTCCTTTGCGCATATTTGCAATGGCTGGTGCCAGCGCAACGGTCTCTGTGCCAGCGCTGTGACAGCATAGTCTTGGGCTGTCAATATTGCCAGCTATCCAGGATTAGCCTGGAACCTCCAGGAGCCAACATCAATATCCAGCTGACTATTGACAGCAATCCTGGAATTTTTTTTTTACTAAGGTCGCCAGGAATGTCCAGCATTATACCATATTGAAAACTAAACAAACCATCCCAAAATTGCTTCAGGGCGCGATCCTAGCCAACTTTCCAGCACTGACATATGCCCATGGGGGCATATTCTGCATTCTGCATTGTAATAGTAGTCTCGGAGGCCTCCTCAACCTAAAGGAATGTTTGTTCCCTTACCTTGATGCTGGAAAATTGGTTAGGATTGCGCCCACAGTCAGAGTCAGCAAGGCCGGTTATGTTTGAGTGAAATACATACGATGGAACTACGAAGCATTGTTATGACTGTTTCAAACCAAAAGTTGCACTGTACTGTACAGATAGACCAGATAATTGTCTCACACACGTGCTTCTTTTGGGAGGCTGTTGGGTAAGGGCGGACACAGAACCTAGCGGGCTTCGTGCTCCTGACTAAGCATGTGCGACAGTAGAACCTCTCTCTTGTTTCGAAAGGATAGTCTCACAAACTATGGTCGGGTTCCGGGTTGAACATCGTCTGCCGCAGAAAGGAATAGCTGCTCTAAGGACACAATAATTCAGGATCTTAGTGTCATTGTGGTTGAATACCGTAGTAGCGCCTCTTCCACTGCTCTGGGTGTCCGCCCTGACAGGAGCTCATGCACTGATCTTATTTTGTGTGAGAAACGGGAGTGGGTGGATGGTTTTAGTGTTTCAACATTTAAACACGCAACTTGCCTGCACGTAAGTCAACGGCGAACAAAGCTTCTGCATGATGGAACTGAGTATTGGATTTGTTCTCCGAAGCCAATTTAAGTCGATTGCTATTTGCCACAACCTGAGGAATCTTTTGGGATTTGGAGCTGGAAATCCAAATCAGCCACAGCACAGCCTGCAATATTAACCGTGCACTACGACCAACATTGCAGGGTTGTTATGTACTGTACTGAGCCGCTCTGTCTCAGTTACAGCCCTCTCTTCTGAAATGGAGATGATACACTAAATTTCCAGGGCGCTTTTAAAAATATTTATAAAACAGGAAATCGAATTTTGCATACGAAATAACACTTGAGCTAGAAAGACTGGGAATTTTGTCTCTGCTAGCATCTTAAAACTAACATTTAACGTTTCTCCGCCTTGGGGTTCTATGGGCAGCTCTCACTTCGTGCCTGGGGGAGAAGAAAAAAGCATTTTAAAAGAATCATGAAGTTCCTTTTAATACAATTGAATGCTCACTCTATCCTTTTTCCTATCTCTACTGTTGCAAAGGCAAAGCGTATCGATTTCATCCCGAACGCGGAAGCTCATTGGTTGCTGCCGCTGCGGCTGGTGCCGCGTTCTTCTTTGCGCCTGCGCCCCTTCGTTCCCTTCCAAGGCTTGGACGGTGCTGCTGTATCAGGGGAGCAGCAGGAGGTATTTTTGGGTTAGGCGTGCTTTGCAAAAGGCGGGGATGGTGGCCGCGACCGCGGTGCAAGGCCCCGTGAGCCTGCATGAGTTGCTGCTGGCCGGGGCGGAGGGGGGCAGCTCCAGCACCGCTACCACCACCCCCAGCAGCACGACCAGCAGTGTCGGGCCCGGGGTTACTATCCCAGCAGAGGAAGAAGAGGTCTGTGTGGTGGGCATCTTTGGGAAGACCGCATTGCAGCTCAGCTCGGAAAAGGCGGCCTTGGTGAACACGGTATGCGACAAGCAAGTCTTCCCTCTCTTCCAGCGGGAGAGTGAGGCCAGGCCATCCGCCGGAGGTGCAGATACCGAAGCCGATTCTCTTTCTCCTCCTCCTTCCTCCTCTTCCTCTTCTTCTTCCTCCTCCTCCTCCTCCTCTAGTTCCTCCACTCCCTCTTCGCAGGGCGATTACAATCTCTTGCAAGCCTATTACAGCCAAGATTGTAAGGTGCTGTACTTGGTGCTCACTTCCATTTGTGACAGCCACCAGCTTTTACAGGCCTGCAAGGACCTCGATGCCATGGGGGAAGCCAGGGTGCCCAGTGGCCTGGGGGGTCATCATCCTGCTCAAGGTGCTTCCCCACTACCCCACGCAGAGGCCCATGAGTTCTGGAAACATCAGGAGAAATTGCATTGCCTCAGTCTCCTCTACCTCTTTTCTGTCTGCCACATCCTTCTGATGGTGCACCCTACCTGCTCTTTTGACATCACCTATGACCGAGTCTTCCGGGCTCTGGATGGGTTGAGGCAGAAGGTGCTGCCATCCCTGAAGACTGCCATCAAGGACTGTCCTGTTGGCAAGGACTGGAAGCTCAACTGCCGGCCTTGCCCTCCCAGGCTTCTCTTCCTCTTCCAACTCAACGGGGCCCTTAAAGTAGAGCCTCCCCCAGGCAGGGGCCAGGAGCTATGTGGACATCTTGAGAAACCGCCCCCCAAGAAACACTCTCCTAAGCGACGGCTCCAGCATGCCTTAGAGGACCAGATCTATCGCATCTTCCGGAAGAGCCGCGTGTTGACCAACCAAAGCATTAACTGCCTTTTCACGGTTCCGGCAAATCAAGCCTTTGTCTACATTGTGGCCAGTGGAGCCCAGGATGGCGATGATCCTGTTGCCATGTTATTAGATCAGCTGAGAAACAATTGCACTGCCCGGGAGACAGAGTCATCGCTGACCTTGGCAGGACCTCGCAGGTATCAAATGATGAGACATGGGAGACAGCAGTTATCATTCCACGTGGAAAGCAGCAGCACCAGCAGCTGCTCCTCTGGCCAGTTAGTGGACTGCACCTTGAAGGAGTTCCTTTTTCAGCATGTGGAGCTTGTCCTTGGAAAAAAGGGCTTTGACGACAGTGTGGGAAGGAACCCTCAGCCATCCCACTTTGAACTCCCCACGTATCAGAAATGGGTAGCCACAGCCCTGAAGCTGTATGAGGTGGCCATTGAAGGCAAAGACAATGATCCTTCGTCTTTAACTGGGGAGTTGACCTCCAAAATCATGGGAAGCATCAAAGTCTTGGAAGGGTACCTGGATATAGACACCAAGTTCTCAGAGAACCGTTGCCAGAAAGCACTCCCTATGGCCCACAGTGCCTACCAGTCCAACCTGCCTCATAACTATACCATGACTGTTCACAAGAACCAGTTGGCGCAGGCCTTGCGGGTGTACAGCCAGCATGCCCGGGGGCCAGCCTTTCACAAGTATGCCCTGCAACTGCATGAAGACTGCTACAAGTTTTGGAGCAATGGGCACCAGTTATGTGAAGAGAGAAGCTTGACTGATCAGCACTGTGTGCATAAATTTCACCTGCTTCCCAAACCAGGTAAGTTCAGGTCATTGTGTCTAGATTGTAAGCCTCTCAGGGCAGTGGCCTGTTCTCCTTTGTAAAGAGCTATATTCATAGATGGAACTGTACTTACTCTTTATTTAATGAATGTCTCTCCTACTTTTCATTAAAATTCAAAGCGATTTACAAATAAAACAAAATTTACAGTACAAAAAATTTTTACTGATCAAAGTACAGAAACCAGCAGCTAAAAACAAAAACCTAATTTTTTTAAATATTTTGTTTTTTATGAAATGCTACTTCAAAGGCTTGCACTTGTTCTCTTCAGCCAAATCCTTCCCTCAGAATATACACAGCCACAAAGTTAAAACAGCCTATTGACTGAGATGCTGCAAAAATGCTTACAGTTGCTTATTAGCTTATGTCACCCGTGGGATTCTATTGCTAGCAGTTGTTTCCCAAGCACTTCTGCAATGCAATCTGTCACAATGCAGGGCCAGGGAAGGAGGGCATCCCTGCACCATAGAAATTGCTTCTGGGAGTGCCATAAACTGTCTTGCAGCCTTCCAGCTTGCTAAACTATTTTTAGTGGCTCAATGCAAATGGTCATGACCATCTACATTGAGTCAAATCTGCAGGTTCTGAAACCCTGTATTCTAGACAGGAAAGCAGAAACTCTGAAATGTCTAGCCTACACTGATATGAAGGAAAACACGTAGCTAGTCTGCAAAAATGCCTGACCAATTGCTTATGGTTGGTAGGTCTAGTAGGAAGCCGAAACTTCAGTATTGTGTATTTGTATACTCTTTGGTGATTCATTTTAAACACATTTTAAACATGATCCTGAAGTCTATCCTGAAGTCTCAGGCATTTGTAAAACTTGAATGTAAAAGCATGTGAAAAAAATTATTTATGCTGGCAGAGCCATTAGAACCCTGACCACAAAATTCTTTTTCAGGCTGGACAACTGCCATCTCTTTTCACTAGGGACTGGAAACTTTCTTTTTAAATGAAGAGGGGAGGGAGAGTTGAAATAATCAGGCTGTTGAATTCTGTGCCATGTGAAACTTAAGAAGTAAAACAGTCAGATAAACTGTTTCCTTTTCCAAACATGTGAAACTTGTGGATTTTCATTGTGTTTTTCTTTCTAGGAGAGAAGCCTGAACCAGATAGGAATCCACCAGTGCTGTATCATAACAGTAGGGCTCGTTCGACTGGTGCCTGCAACTGTGGGAGGAAACAAGCACCCCGGGATGATCCCTTTGATATCAAAGCAGCAAACTATGATTTCTATCTGGTAATCTCTCAATATCCCAAAGGAATGCAGTTCTTTAACTGGCTAACCAAGGGCCCAAAAGAAAGTTGCATGTTCTGGGCTTCAGCTTACCCTTCAAGAGACTAGACATATAAGTGAGCCAGTGCAGTTTGGACTTGTAGAAAATAAAATATATACACACATAGTCCTTTATTGGCATAAACAAAAGTCATAATCGTATAAACATAGTCAAAGAATGTTGCTAAATGGTACAACAGCTGCATTTAAGCATTTGATAAAATAGATGCATTTAAAGTGTACAAGTTTTATAATTTAGAAGCACTTAAGAATCATAAGGCATCACTGTATGATTTGAAAACAATAAAGCCGCCATTTGTCTAATAACAGTATCAGAATCTGAGGCCAGTAGTCTAGAAATACATCTCTCTTCTGCACCAACTGCTGCAGAGGAAGATACTGACAAAAAATGAAATTAGCGTAAATCACTGTACTTTGGACAGTGCAACAAGACATGCGGTACATCTTCTGGAACTCCTCCATTACAAATACACATTCGTCCTATACCTCTGCCAGGCCTCTAAAATGGTAATTTACTTCATTGGAGGGGAACACATTGCACCTCATTAGTGTGATTGCCCAACAGGCCTGCGGATCCTCAATTAGATAAAGATATCTTGGTTTGATGGCATATTTTAGTGGAAGATGAAGGATGATTGGCAAGCAGATCTTTGATAAACTAAAATATTTCAACTTCAGCCTGAGAAATCTGTGTTCAAACTGTGGTTCCCAAACTTTTTCAACTGGCGTCTCCCTTGACCTACAGGACCTTTGGCTGTGGCTCCCCATTAGGTCTACAATCCTATACGTTGTATGGGGCAGTGGGATTTTGCAAGGTTTGCGCAGCTCCCCTGGCTAATTCTATGGCTCACAATTTGGGAACCACTGCCCTAACCTAATAAGGAAAGAATGGGGAGACACCCTGAGCTCATCAGAGAGCAAGATATAAATGTAATGAATTAATCAAGGGTAGAGTTTGGGGATAAATCTGACGTTGGAATGCAGAGGTGAGATTTTTTTTTAAAAAAAGGTGTTGTCAATGCAGAACAGAATGGGGAGAGAAAGAGCAAACACTCTGCAAATATACACATGCCTGTGAAACTGAGGGCCAGAAAAGCCTTTTTCCACAATTTATGGTGGTTTTATATGAATTTGGGGTCTGATTCCAAAAATGCCATCAATTTTGCCCTATTGTGCCTAGTTTCAGAGATAGAGCATAGCATTAGTGAATGGTTCAGGTAGCTTCCTCAAGAGGAAGCCATGGCATAGGCTTCCTAACAAGGAAGGTGCTTGAACTAATGAAGCTATTCCGTATCTCTGAAACAAGACATATAGGGCAAAACTGATGCCATCTTTGGAATTGGCACCCCAAATATACCCAAGAATAGTTCTACCTTTTTAAGACAGCAAAGTGTGTGTTGGCCCATGCTATTGGTCTGCCTGATGGCTAGGACCAGACTAATCTTTCCTTACTGGGAAGGGGAGAGTAGACTCCCAGCAGCTGTTGGGTCATCGAGATGTAATCTTTTGATCTGTCTTGCTCACTCTGAGCTTAAAAACATCATTTTTCTTTTTCCTCCCAGCTGCTGGAAGAGAAATGTTGTGGAAAATTGGACCACATCAACTTCCCTATATTTCAGCCAAGTACGCCAGATCCAGCCCCTGCCAAGAATGAAGCATCATCCAGCCCTCCAGAAGGGGAAGCTGAAAAACTGAAGGAGAAGGAGCCACAAACACAGGGAGAAAGCACGAGCTTGAGTTTAGCTCTCAGTTTGGGTCAGTCCACCGACAGTCTAGGTACTTACCCTGCTGATCCACAAGGTGGAGGGAACAACACAGAGGCTCACGGGCAGGTGACAGAATCTAAAGGGGAGAAGAGGCCCAGCTTGATAGACCGTCAGGCCTCTACAGTTGAGTATCTTCCTGGAATGCTCCATTCAAATTGTCCCAAGGGTCTTCTGCCCAAATTTTCCAGTTGGTCACTGGTGAAACTGGGTCCAGCCAAAGCTTACAACTTCCACACTGGTTTAGACCAGCAGGGCTTCATCCTGGGCACAAACTACTTAATGCCTTGGGATATAGTTATCAGGACAAGGACAGAAGAGGATGGAGGGGACCTGGACACAAATTCATGGCCAGCTCCCAACAAGGCCATTCCTGGGAAAAGAAGTGCAGTTGTGATGGGGAGAGGTAGGCGGCGGGATGATGTGGCACGTGCTTTTGTGGGTTTTGAGTATGAGGATGCCCGCGGCCGAAGGTTCATGTGCTCAGGGCCTGAGAAAATCATGAAGGTGATGGGAGGAGGGCCAAAGGAATCAGCAATCAAAGCTCTCAATTCCGATATGCCCCTGTACATCCTGTCATCGAATCCAGGACGAGGACTGAAACCACACTATGCGCAGCTGATAAGACTCTTTGTGGTAGTACCCGATGCTCCACTCCAGATAATTCTAGCCCCCCAGGTAAGAAAATTGGTATATTTATAGAAAGATGAGTGGGAATTTGATGTGGCTTGTTGGCGAAGGAAATGCAGGAATTTGGCAGCTGGGGAGAAAATTATCAATTTCATTTAAGATGCTAGCTTTCAAATTATGCTCTGGGGAATCCTGGAGTTCCTTCAGTGGATAGTGTAGTAATCACAAATGGATTTTCCTGAAAGCTTGCTCACCAGTACTTTGATTGTAATTTGCAACTGCAGGAGGAATATGTTAGTCCTGTTCTAAATTGCTTGCTTGATTCCTGTGGGTCAGCAAGCAAGCAAGGTCTGAATTGTCTTGGCCAATGCAGTTCCTGAACTAAGCACAACTATTAGAACATCCTCCAACACCTTCGGCAGTGCACTGGGATTCTGTTGCTAATATTTTGGGATTCCTTACAGATGGGTCAATGTGGAAATTTTCTGAAGGTAGAATGTTTGAAAACCATTGGGCTTAGGAATGCCGGACTATAATTAGATATGGTTTAGAGAGCAAGAAGTTTGTCCAGTTGCTGCTGCCTCCTGATCTCTGTACCCTCTTGGTTCGCCCCGTCTCTTTTGAAAGACTGGGCTTTTGCACAATCTCACCTTTGGTGCACTGTTTTGTTTTTTTAATACAATTTTATTCAAGATTTCTTAATCACTTACATAATAATAATTACTTACATACAATAAACACAATTAGAATTTGACTTCCCGCAGCCTACCCCTTTTAACCTCTAACCTTTGGTGCACTGTTGCCTCAGCCATCTCCACGCCTGGTGGGGCCAGATCCTGTGGCAGTGGGGCCAAATACCACCTGTCATACTGGAAAATAGCACTGGTGGTGGTGGTATTAATAATAGTTGAAAAGTGCTGTTTTAGAGTGTTCAGAACGCATATTATCTCACTAACAGCCCAGTCTGAGTTTGGCATCAGAAAGTGTGATCTGCTGCCAGAGACTGCTAAAAAAGCAGCTGTAAAGCACCTCCTGGCTATGCAGTAACTAGCATCCTGCCAGGATGCAGCCGGGAAGGCTAGAGCCTTCCCACCCACATTGTTGGCCCTACTGCCACCCACTGGAGCAGGTAAGACAGTGGGAGAGGGCAGGAAGTGGGCAAAAGTAGGTGGGGAAGGGGTGCGACTTTTCTCACAAAGGGTGGATTCAGTGACAAAGGCACACACCAGAACCTATCCCCTATTTTTGCTGCCTTCCCACCGCCTTTCTCTCTTGGACGTACACTAGTGAAATTGCCATACCAAGGCAGGTCCAAGGAGGCTCATTGTGTGTTGGGTGGCTTCTGCAGAAGCACGGGGATTTAAATGCAATTTATCTGCTGAAGCCTCCGAATTCTACCCCCTCCCCGCCACTGTATACATCTCACCCATTTTTTACACAGCTGCTCCAATGGAGTGGGGGAGGGGGGATAGGGTTAGGCTCTTATCCTCCCAACAGCAATATAAGATGTCCACATTGTGGATTGGGGGCTAAGAGACCGTGGTTTTGTCACCTAGTAAATTCATGAGTATGGCAGGATTTGAAGAACCTAGTTAAACACCTCAGGTTCTTAGAATACAGTCCTGTAAACACTTAACTAGATGTCCCATCAGAGTCAGTGAGAAATCTTCTGCATAGACATGCGTAGGATTGCACTGTTAACTACTCTTCCACAAATAAGATGGTATTATTTGACAGAGGGATCATGTGCATAGAGCTGTCAGTGCGAAATCTGCTGTGAGAAATTCCTCTGTGTGTGCTCTGCAAGGTAAAGCAAAACTGATAAAATGATCAACCCTTCCATAACATCACAGCAGTTCAGAAATGGCGTAGTTGGAGAGAAGGGGTCTCAAGCAACAAGCAATATTTCATTTGTAGAAACCTATCCAACTGGGCTTTGAGACCTCCCTTTGCTGCAAGACAGTACAGTACTGTATTTAGTTAAAAAAAACTATTGAAATGATGCCCCATGTGTGTTGAAGGAGAAACCATCCAAAAAGCTTTGCTTTTCTATTTGCTTCTTTTCCTCCTGCAGGTTCAGCCAGGGCCACCTCCTTGCCCTATATTTTACCCTGAAAAACAAGAGATAACCCTTCCTTCTGATGGATTGTGGGTCCTTCGATTTCCTTATGCTTATGTGACAGAACGTGGACCCTGCTTTCCTCCAAAGGAAAACCAACAGTTGATGAGTTACAAAGTTATTCGAGGAATACTAAAGGCCGTGATACAATAGACATGGTTGGACCTCACAGACTGAATTGGCTTTGGGATTCATTTTTTCTTTCTCTCCCTTCCCACCCTTCTCCCTCACAGTATAAATGATGGATTTTGATTACTAACAGCCACAATGTTGACAGCAATCATTGCTTTGATTTGGTGAAGCCAGTGCACCTACAGTCACCAATTTTGGAACGCTACATGTCTGTGTCAAAGACACTGGGAATGGCGGCTCATGGTAGGACCGATTCAGTTCTGGCTTTCAAAGATCTGTGGGTCAAAATGAAGGAAGAATAAATAATACATAAATAGCTTCTCTGCTGTTAACTCATTACAGTTCCATGTTATATAATGAAAGGGGAGAGATGATATGAAAAACCACTGAATGGTGCTACATCCAAGAAGCCTCTGGATATTAAAAGAATGTGTTCAAATACGAAAGATGGAAATAGATGACTGGCGAAACAGAAATTTTGGTTGGCTGCTGCTTTTGTCAGTAAAGTCACTGGACCAGGTATGAGGAACCATCGTGACAGCCAGTTCTTCTAAAAATACTGAGGATGAGGACGTCTCATTTGCTGTGTGAGACAGGTTTTAAAAAAGAATAAAGGCATATGGAAAAGCTTTAAAATACAAGTGCAACAAAATTCACATGTCATTTATATGCTATACTATCTTAATTAGGGCTCTTTATTGTATGATTGCATATAGTACATGTCTTCCTTCATTGCAAAGCACATGTTCCATACAATCAATAATATAGGTAACCATATTAGAGCACTGTTCTAGTGTGTCACTATTGATCACTGATTCAATGTTTGTGCGAAGCTTTTCCAGAGTTCATGGAATTGGTGCGAAACATCTTTCTTTTAACATTCCCCATAGAAATGCATCACATATAGTGAGGTCTGGACTTTGCAATGGATAAGGAAAGTCAAACTCTCAAGTTCTCCAACATTAGAGCAACGTTGTTTGTTCTGGTGCTTTGTGGTTGTCCCGAGTGTCCAGCATTATGATTCGGTTACCTTTTTTTGCTCTATCCCATACTTCTTATATCCTAATTTTACAAAAATCACAACTTTACTTTTACAACTTAAGAAATTGAGGAGCCCTGCTGCATCTGACCAATATACCATTGAATCCAGCACCCTCTCCAACACTGCCTAGACTAGATAGTTTCAGATAAGAGCAAAAGCTTCCCCTTTTGTTTGCCCTTCAGCAAGTAGTACTCCAGAAATACACTGCCTCTGAACATGGAGGTTCCACAGCCATGGTAAAGGGGCATTATGGTGTCCAGACCCTGGTAGCCAGAAGTTCTCTCTTACTCCTATTGCCCCAGGGTTGAAAATAATTTTAATGTTGGAAATATATCCAAGTCCAAAAGGCTTTACATTTACTGCATATACTCGTGTATAAGTCTAAAACTTTATGCCTGAAAATTGACCCTGAAAACATGGATCGACTTATACATGGGTCAATACAGTTAATAAAGCTTTTAACAGCAGCTTGGGTAGGAGCTGGGCTAAGAAGCAGAAAGCTGGGGGAGTTAGAAAAAAAATAGCAATTTTACTTACCAGTAATTGTTCTCAGGCACCAACAGACAGCAAGCAAAAAAACAATAGCCATTTTCTTTCTTCTCCAAACAGGCAGAGAGGTGAAGGTGCTTTGGGGAATTGTAGTCATTATGGCGGCTGCTGCTTTGGAGGTGCTGTGCTGTATTCTTCACAAAACCTACAACTCCAATAAGCATCTTCATCTCTCTCCCTTCTTGTTTGGAGAAAAGCTCCATTTCTGTGCCGCCTCAGAAGAATGTGAAATAGCTTGTTTGGGTTGGCTTTCTGTTTCTGCCTCAGAACTGGCAAGTCATTTTCAAATAATGTCATGCCTGCCCCCTAAGTTTCACCCTTAACTTATGCATGAGTCATAGCAAATTCTATTATTTCGGGCTTAGAACTTGCCCTCGACTTATCCATGAGATTGACTTGTACTTGAGTATATACGGTATCTTCAAATAGGCTGCTCTGGCTTTCTTGTGGTTGTTGACTTGCAAGTTCCAAA
>JAJKFI010000149.1:2269486-2280408 GCA_029204185.1 Lerista edwardsae | reverse complement strand
GAACCTCCACACAAACCAGCAGTGGGTCTTTTAGTGCTAGAAATAGTTGTCCAGGTTTGGAAACGCAACTGTTCAACATCTTTTTTTAAAGGGCTCTAAATGTAGACTGTGCGTCTCCTGGCATCCACAGTGAATCAAATCGGCGGGCATCAGACCTGCAGATACCGCAGTTCCATTGTACTTAGAACTGTTGCCTTGGGTTTCAAATATAGTTGTATTACTGACGAAGGTGGGAACTTCAATTTCAAACTAATTTGTATGCCTATAGACATTTTATCAGAAACTTGTTACATATATCCGGGAACAGTTGATGTTCCTTAAGGGAACAGTTGATGGCTCCAGTTGCCTGGGCTGGTCACAACCCCCAGGTTGGGAACCACTGGATTAAGCCTTTCCTTGCTTTACTACACAGGCATAATTGGCTCCAGCTTGCAATGGTTAGCCCTGATGTGAAGCAGGTACACTTCAGCAGCAGACTGTGGGCCTGCTTCATAGTTGGCCCAAGAACCCACCCAGTGCCCTCCTCACGGGTAGTCTGCAGAGGAAGGTAAGCAAAATGACCCCAGGCTGTTTTTCTTCTTCCTAATATAAAAGGAAAAGGAGCAAGAATTTGAATGAAGGAATTTGGAGGCGGCATTATTTTGTGGAAATAATGTGAAGAGGGAAAGAATGCCCCCGGGTGCCACCCTGCCGGAGGTGCTGCCGCTTGAAGCAGCGCCTGCTCTTTCAGTTACTTGGAGGAGCCAAGCACAATTTGTAGCACCATGAAGCCAAGTGGCAGCAAGGAGTGAACCTTACAGTGGCCCAAAATTCCTCCAACTACCAGAGGAGCTAAGTGGTTTTGTGGCACTTCAAGCGGTGCTTGGCTCCTCCGGTAGTTGGAGGAGATGGGCACCTCAGTGGGCTACCTCTTCCTTTCCCCGTTTAGAAAGGAGCCCAGAACAGGTGGGGGCAAAGGAAGGTAAGCTGGAGGTGTCCCCCCCCCCCCGAGCAGCACCCTCTCAGGAATGCCCCTGGATAGGTGACCAAGGGAGTGATCATTTACATGCCTGTTCTGCCTTATGCAGTACTGTGAATGATTGTGTTGGTGGAGGGTGCTGCAAGGGGGTATGGTTATGAAAATCCACACATCAGTGGAGTGTGTGACACTGTGGTGGAGAGAGAGAGAGAGGTTCTACCTCCTGCAAATATATCAGTATAACCTGTGTGTGAGGGTTTAGGAAATTGTATTGGAGAATGTGTTGACCTTTGGAATAGCTTTCACCATTTACAACTGACTTCCTTGTTAAAGCCCTTATGTGCAACCGAACCCCATTATTGCAATTGCTAGTCCGGCCTGCTAGGAGGCTCTCTTATAATGAGAAAGTTGGGATCCAGACCGATCCATCCTTCCTACAGAAAACTCAACAGCACTTGAAAAGAAGACCGCAACAGTGCAGTCCTGTTACTCAGAAGTAAGTCTTATTGAGTTCAATGGGGTTACCCCCCCAGGAAAATGTGTATAGAATTGCAGTGCAAGTTCCATTTGGGAATAAGCATATCAGATAATGCTGCAAATTTCCTTGGCCTGTAGAAATGAAAACAACTTTTCCAAACATAATCAGCACCCCCTCCCCCGCAAAAAAGCCCTCTAAAGCCAAAGCACTAAAGAAAAACTGTAACACTCTTCCTTCTTTCATTAATATTTTTATTATTATTTTTTATTCATTATTATTGTGGGAGTGGGAAGAGTAACCGTTATTTCAGTTAACCTTACAAAAGGTAGGGAAGGGTGGCTGAGATAGTGTGACGCGGGCTGACGTCACCCCAGCTCCGCACTTTCAAATGCGCCCAACCTGGCCCAACCACCTTCCGCACCGGCTGGGCGCCCAAAACCTTCCCTCCGTGACCAATCAGTGCAGGATGAGCGCCGGCCCCAGCTTCGCTGTGTGATTGGTGCCTGCGCCGCTGAAGGGGGCGGGGCTCGGCGTTGCAGCCGCGGCAGTCTGGGCCGCCTCAGTCAGAAGAAAGAGGCGAGTCGGCGGCTTGTCTCGGATGTGAAGAGCGAGTCGGGCCGGCCGCCTCTTTCCACCTCCTCCCCGCCGACTGACTGAGGGAGGCCATGTCGGCCGCCTTCTACCTGCTTTCCACGCTGGGTGGCTACCTCTTCACGTCAGCGCTGCTGCTGAAATACCCAGGTTTGCTCCACCGACCCAAGCGCCACCGCTTCCGATGCCGGCATATCTCCCACCGCGGCGGTGAGAATCTCCGTAGAACGTCCTTGGAGGCAGGGGCAGGAAATCGAGAATCCTTGGAGAGCAGACATTGGAGGAAGGCCGGCAAATCGGGGGGAGGGTTAAAAAGACCCAGCCACCACAGGAGTGGTGGTGGTTATTCTTCCTTTTGGGGCTATTTGGGCTTATTTAAGGGGTATCTAGGAAGGCTTAAGAGGGACCAGACGTTCTTCATTAAAAAAAAAGACACTAGGCGTTTGTTGACCTTGAAATCTGTGCATCCATCTTCCCCCCCCCCTCCCAAAAAAGGTGGGGATTGTTACCTTCATCTCAGCATTTGTGTCTTTCCTATCCTTCCAAAGCCCGCCCTCCTGCCACCCCAGCATGGTGGTTCTGTGGGCTCACATTTAGGCTGCTCTATAAACGCTGTTCAGGTGACTCCTCTTTTCCAAAAAGAATTGCAAATCTTTCTCACATGCAACCCAATTTAGTGAATAGTACTTTTTAACAAGAAAGCTCTCAAAATGGTTTGCAAACCAAAATAAATTAAAACCCAAAAACCTGCTGGAAAAGATGCTATGCTGGAGTGAGTAGGGATAGTGGCTTTCCCCCTATTAATTGTAAGAAAATCTAGTTTAGATATAGTGTCTTTCCCATGCATCCTAGAACTGGCCAGCCTTGTTTCCCCCTTTTTTGTATATGCATCCTCCGGTCTCTCTTTTTTCCTTTTGCGCATTCCAAGATGCTAATGTCATGTTACCACCCTTTTGTTTTTTTGTATACAAGAGCAGATATGGCCTTGGGTTGAAGTAAAATATATATCTTGTTTGAGCTGCTGCTTGTGAGTCTTCCATGGTGTCCGTCTTCCAAGAGGATCCTTTTCACCAAGATGGGGAGAGAGGGTTTCAAAGTGGCAGAATTAGCTAATCAGGACTAGCTGTGTGCAAGGAAGTTGGTGACCGAGCAGATGAATTCTGATGGCTAAATTTCTTTGTCACTTCAAGTTCCTGGGATTTTTCTTGTTCTGTTTCTGATCGCTTGTTTGTAATCCCCTTTGCCTACCTTCATTCTTCTTCCCTAAATCAGAGATAAACCAAGTGTTATTGGGATAAAGCTGCCATTCCTCCTTTTGGTCTCTCTGCAAAACCTTTATATACATCAACCTTGTTTGTTTTGACAGTTATAAAAACAGTAGAATCCAATCAATCTTTTCTATCCTACTTTACCAAGCTGAGATTACTTTCTCCTTTGTTTTGTCACTTAGGTTGCAACACTTTCTTGGCAACAACCCCTGGTTCTTGACAGAGAGAGGTAGAATTGCCTATTTGCAATGACTGTTCTCTGTTCAGATAACTATGGGGATGTATCTTTATTTTAAGGTCTTCTAATAATTTCAACCATTGGCTGTATTGTTACCTGCTGCATAAAAGCGTTTTTTGTGTCTTGCCTTCCACCTAGTGGAGAAATCAAACTGTATCTCATTCTGAGCATCAAAATTAAGCTCTCTGAGGAGTGCTTCAAGCCTTGGCTCAATTTACAAGCCCTGTATAGTAGGTCCTCATCTATTATTTGTGTACAGTCTTGTACTGGTCTGTTCAGAAACTGTTTGTTCTTGTTGTTGAGAACTGAACCTTTTGATATTTTTATGCTAGTGCCCTGAATCTATCATCTCTAGTAGTTGTGCTTACAAAGGTGCTTACAAAGGTGCTTACAAGCTGCTTATTTGAGAATAATTTGAATAAAAAAGGTTCTGGAGTTTTTTATTATAGTGCCATTACTGTACATGGCACTTTACACAGAGCAAAAAGGTCCCTACTTTGAGGGGCTTGAAATCTGGATAGACACAAAGGGTCAATGAAAGCAGGAGAGGGAATGGAGGCAGGAATATATGTTTACCTCAGTTTTATGTACTGAAAACTTAGTTTCAGCAGGTTAAGAGGGCCAAAGACTTCACAGAAAGATGAGTTTTAAGATGGAATTTGAAAAGACAGGGAAATGTGCAGGTGTTCAGAGATCCAGTTGCAAGCATAAGGAGCAGCAAGGAGAAGGCAGGATTGTTTAAGGGAGCAAGAGACTTTTGGACATTTGAGGGTCTGGAGTTGAAGGAGCAAAGGTCCCTAGCAGGAATGTAATAGGAAATGCTTCTGCTGGTTTGGCAGCTCTCAAGACAACTGCTTTAGGCTGTTGAAAATGAGGCTGCAAATACAAACCTTTTTCTCAGGAGCAGTTGTACTGGTACCGTTGGGCATCTGCACTTACTGCTTGTTACAAGGCGCCTGAAATGGTGATTCTGATATGCTTTGCTCCCAGCTAATGTCTAACCATAAGGCTGTACAGTATATATGGACTCATAACTTGAGCAAGTAAAGATAATGAAAATCATCTTCCATTCAATGTTATATATGGAGTAGTTTAAAGTGGAACTGCCACTTGAGATGCAAACTTGAATTTAGATTAGACCAAATCACAAAGGACTGTTTTGTGCATGCCCCATTCAAGTCAACTAAGCTTTCACAACATTTTAAAGGTTTTATCTATCTTTTATTTTCCTCTATATTGCCTTTTATTGGCAACAATTTCCTTTGGTCTTTCTAGGACATTTCCTGAATAACAAAACAATACAGGCGTGGAAGGAAAGAGAGAGTGTACCACTTTTATCTAGGTCACATTTTATCAGAGTTGAATTACAGACATAGAAGTAAACAGATCAGCCATGAGTTTACCTAATCTTCCACAGGCTGAACTGGTTCCCTTACTTCCTACTGTGGACGCTTCCCTTCTTCAGTTGGCACTGCAGTTCAACTCTCTGAAATTTGGAAATGCATCGTGAAGGTTGTTCATATTTGTCCCTACAGTGAGGGCCAATGTACCACAATGGCTTGAATTTCCAAAGGGTTAGCTATGTTAGTTGACACCTCATATATTAAACTTGTTAGATATTTGTTAGACACTATGTGTCATAAGCTTTTGCACAGTGCATCAGATGCATGGTGAAATCCTCAGTAGGGGCTGTGTGGGTATAAGTATAAATTCTTTAGTGTGGTGTACTAAAATCCATTGTCATTAAGGCTAGCTGATATTTTTCTGTTTTAAGAATTGCCACCTTAAGATTTGCTGTATTGTCCAAGTGTATTAGAATGGTCTCCTACTGTTCTCTGATATTGCCGTAACTGATTTGTGTCCTATGCAGCGACTGATCATTTTCTACTATGTAAGCAGCAGCACTATTGGCATATGACAGTATACATCACATTACAGGATGGGCAAGTGAGTGTGCCTCTGATTAGTGTAGCTGACAGTATGTGTGATAGTGGCTTAGATGCTGAGCTGAGCCAGGAAGTCCCCAGTTCAAATTCAGTCTGAGAAGGTTACTGAAAAACAGACATGTTCTGCATGGAACTGTTTTAATATGCTTTAATTGGAAAGCAATATTTAGTGTTTTGGGACATATTATGTTGCAGGCAGCATTTGGTTATAAAAAGCAGGGACATAATTGAAATCCATAAGAGGTGTAATATTTGGCATTCCTAAATACATGTGAGGTGACTAGTTTTCTGAAGATGATTTGGTATATTGTCTCATTCACTGTAGTTTCCAGTGTATACTTTCAGCATCTGGAATAGGGTGACAGTGGAAGCAGTGACAGAGTTTATTTTCCTGGGCTCCAAGATCACCACAGATAGTGACTGTAGCCATGAGATTAAAAGGCATTTACTTCTTGGGAAGAAAGCTATGGGGAACCTAGACAACTTAATAAAAAGCTGAGATATCACCCTGCCAACAAAGGTTCACATAGTCAGAGCTATGGTTTTCCCAGTAGCAATGTATGGATGTGAGAGCTGGACCATGAGAAAGGCAGAGTGCCAAAGAATAGATGCTTTTGAATTATGGTGTTGGAGAAGACTCTTGAGAGTCCCCTGGACTGCAAGGAGATCCAATCGGTCAGTCCTCCAGGAAGTCAAGCCTGATTGCTCCTTGGAAGGACAAATCCTGAAGCTGAAGCTTAAGTACTTTGGCCACCTCATGAGAAGAGAGGACTCTTTAGAAAAGACTCTCATGCTGGGAAAGATTGAAGGCAAAAGGAGAAGGTGGTGGCAGAGGATGAGATGGTTAGATAGTGTCACCGAAGCGATGAACATTAAATTGGGCGAACTCCGGAAGCTAGTGGAGGACAGGGAGGCCTGGCGTGCTGTGGTCCTTGGGGTCGCGAAGAGTCGGACACGACTTAGTGACTGAACAACAAGGTTTGGGGTGTGTGTTTTTTCCTTGTCATGGGTAGGTCACTTGGCTTGCTGGTTTGTGTACTACTTACTTTTTTTACATAGAGATAGAACTCTGTAGGTAATGTATGGCATGGATCTTGGTCTCTCTTCTTGCAATTAATTTTGGTCAGATTTCTCAAGTAGGTTGCAACTGTATAATTCCTGTTTGCAGTGAGTTGTCCCAAGAACTACCTATGCTTGAATCAAACCTCATGACCCATTGTGTCCAGAAATGTTTTCACTGGTGGTCCCTCAGATATTTTTGGGAAGCTCACAAGCAGTGTAAGAAAGCCACCTGTAGCTTGCCCCCCAACACCTGGTAATGGGAGAAGTACTGTGAATAAGGAGGTTCCATTTAGCTGTTGTGTAGCCATTAATATGTTAATCCCATAATTTGACTAATCCTTTTTAAAAGCCACATGGCTAGAAGTTTTTATGCCCTCTTGTATTAAATTCCATTTGTTAATTATGTATTTTGTCCAGTAATCACTTTGGTTTCCCCAATTTTATTTATTTTTCACATTATACCGCCCTTCCTCGAAGGAGGTCAGGGTGGTGTACATGGTTCCTCCCCTTCTTTTGTCCTCACAACAAAACCTGTGAGGTAGGTGAAACTGGGAGATAATGAGTGGCTCAAGGTCACCCAGGAAGTTTCATGACTGAGTGGCAATTTGAACCTGCCTCTTCCAGGTCTAAGTCCAGCTCCCGAACCAGTACACCATCTACTGCTAGCAAATTTTGTTGGATGCTCCTGAGAAGTAATGGAGAGAAAGAGATGTCTCTTGCCACCGTGCAGCTTGTTAAATGTGAATCGGCTCTGAAATATGCTGACCATGCACCTCAAGCTTACTTCATCAAATGTTTCCTCATTTGGCAGGTTACATACAATGCATGCACATTGATAGAAACTGTGGGGTCAAAAGGCAATGAAATACAAGAGAATGCTGGAGATTTGACTGCAAAGGTGCAAAGATAAGAACCATTATTTTTAAAGTTTTGTTCCCTCCTCCCCCTTCAAAAGCTCTGCAGCCTCTCTGGTGTAAAGATGGAACTGATTCAAAGATTACATCTGATTAAGCTTAATGAGGTGGTGAACTGTAGCCCTAAGGAAGAACAGGAGCAAGTAACAAAAGCCTGGATTTGTCCATGTTCCACTCATCACCAGTTTTGCAGAATTAAATGTTCTGGATTCTAACTGAGCTTTGATAGACATTTGATTCTGAAAGTTGGATTCTTGTTCTTCAGCTTTTAACACCACGGACTGTATTTTGTCCTAATTAATAGCCTATCATAGTAGGAGTGTGAGTAGCAAAAGGTTGTATGTGCCGAAGACCTTGGGGGGAGGGGTGTAGTATGCAACGGCCTACTGTAGCCCTTGCAAGATACCTTTCAGTGAAATCTCTGGAGAGGAGATTTCCCCCTGCAACCCCCCCCCCTACTTTAATATCCCAAACTTTTTCTAGTCAGCTAAATTTGTGGGAGGAGGTAAGAGTGTGGATGTAGGCTATAATCATATGTATATCTACTCAGAAGTGAGTCCCTTTGAGTTTAATGGAACGTATTCCCTGATAAATATGTACAGACATGCCCCAGTATTTGCTGGAGTTCCTTTCTGGACCTCACTATTGATGCCTGAAACTGTGGATGCTGGGAAGGCCTTTTTAAAGGTAGGGTTGATCAGTGGTTTTGTTGCAATAAGGTAAAAAAAGAGATTTGTTTAATGTTCCCCTAACTTTTTAATAGGTGTCCTGGTATCCATGGATAACAGAATCTGTGGATACCAGGGCACGCCGGTATAGGATTGTAGCTTTAGAGCATAATGATGCAAAACATGTTTTGTATCCCAACCACAAGGAATCTAGGATTTATACTCATGAAAAGTTTGTGATGGTGTGTTGGGAATTGGCCTTTATTTTATTTTATTTGTTTATTTGAAGAATTTATACCCCGCCTTTCCCATGCCGAAGCAAATGCCCAAGGCAGCTTACATGAGCAGGCTGTTCTAAACCACCATTATTTTCAATGGGTTTTTTACAAATCTACAGTATTCTTGTGATCTGCCAATCCTCAGGCCCAGATGTTGCCTTCACAGTGTGGTTCTCTCCTTTGGCTGTCTGCCATCAAGCCTCAGCAGCCATCAAGCAACAAGTCAAGCCTGGACAGGTCCTCAAGGTCGTATTCCCTTCTTTGCCGGCTGGCCTCCTCACACATTCCACCGCAACTCTCACTTACGGTGAGCTAGTCAGCACCGCAGCAACTCTGTTCTGCCACCACAGGTACTGCAGCTTGTCACAGCCTGGCATTGGTCTTCCATCCAAAAGCAAACTGCAGATTTTCCTGATTAGCTTCAGGCAGTCCCAGCAGCTCAACCATCAGTCCACACCTCCTGCCCTTATCATTTGTATGTGGACAAATCCAGATGTTTCCCTTTCATGGTGTGGTCATTTCTCTGATTGCATAGCGTCTCCTGCCTTTGAAGGTTCCACAGGCAGGCAGGTTTTCAAGCTGTTATCATTCTTGCCAACTGACTCCTTCCACATTCCTTTTGCCCTCTCACCACAGCTCGTTGGTGATTCCGCACTTTCGTAGCGGATAATTACAAGCTTGTCATCGGTTTCTGGTTTCTCATCCAGGCACGACCTCAGCTACTCTCACTTAGCTTCTTCAGGCAGGGCAACAGCTTAAACCTCCAAACTGCAATTTCTGCCCTGCATATGGGAGAAAAGGAGTATTTTCTGCAAAATGTATACTGAAAGATCTCTGACTAGAACAGACTTTGTCATGGGAAATGATGGGGTGAAATTTTGTGTTGTCTGTTCTTTAGTTCTATCCTATACCTATAGTTGCTGTAAAAATGACATAGGTTTTCAGACACTTATCCGTTTGGTCCAAAACAGGAGCTGCATAGTTCCATGTCATATTTAAATATATCAGGATGAGATGGGAGATAATGGTAACAATTGTGTGTCTTTTCTTTGCTTCCTCCATGGGTTGCATATCGAGTGGCAATACACTGGCATCACCTAACACAAAAGCATTGTGCTAAATTATTCACTAATTTTTGTATAGTTTTAACTGCAATAACTGGCAGGCACCTATATTGGATTCATGACTGACTTGGCACTAACTACAGGGACACTAGGCCATGAAGCGTAACACAAACAAAAGAACTTTTTGTTATAGAGTAGTTCAATATAGGTAATTAAATCTGGTGTTGCAAGTAGTTTTTAAATGACTGGCCAGTTTTAGTGGTGGCATATCAGTTTAACAAGGGCAGACAGAAGAAACTCAGGAGAGCTTGAACATTTCTGGCACTGCCTTAAGAAATGTCACTAGCCCTGTGCTTCCATGACCTTTCTCCTACATGTATAGGCATCAAATTGAAGAACCTCCTACACATATAGGAGGTCCTTTGTTCTTGCAAGGGCTAAATAAGTATTCATTTTAAGTCTGAGAAAACCAGGACATCGAATTCATGTAATTTCTTGTAAACATATACAGCATGTTGCTCAATGTAATATAATCCAGTGTGCAAAAAAGAAAAAACCAAAGGAAACATGGAGTTGGAGAAGTGAAAAGAAAATTGTACAATATTCATACTAGACCAACAAAGGCCTGCTGGGGCAGGGGGAAGCGCTTTAAACTGGCCAAAGAAAACTGGTAGCAAGACCCTGTTGCATCACTCAGGACAGGGAATTCACTAGGTGGGTGCCAAGAAAGAGAATGTCCTTGTGGAGTGAAGTGTTCTTCAGCGGAAAGTAGAACCCATCACAAAGTGGCCCTGGTAAAAAGATCTTACTAGATGGACAGCCTCATTTTGGGGGAGGTGGTCTTTGTGATACTTTTGTTCCAAGCCAGTGGTTTCCAAACCTTTTAGCATCAGGATGCATTTTTTAACATGACATTCTGTTGGAGCCCACAGTTCTGCAAAACCAAAAAAATCCAATTTCACCTTGTGAGCTGCTTAAGCCTTGGATTTTATCCTTTTAACTATGAGGGTGGGTGGCCTCTGGAGCTTTTATTTGATCCAGACCATTCTGGTGGCCTTGCATTCCCCTTTGCTTGGCCTTTGATAGGATTCAGGGCACACTTGCCTACTTGTGACTAAACACGCCACATGTGCCTCAGTTTCCATAACGCTCAATAATTTCCCTTGTCAGCTTGGAGTGGGGTGGACATCCTTCTTGTGTGTATGTTTTTTTTTAAAGGCCTGTGTTCATCAAATTGGGATCATTTTGGGGTTGTTGCATTCCTCTCAGCCTGCCCTTCTAAGTGAAATGAGCCACAGTCATCTATTCATGACAAAATGTGCCATGCAGCTCAATTTCACTTTAGACAACACTCAGTATGTTTTCCTTGTCAGCTACCTGCTTGTCAATTCTCATTCTCTCTCTCTCTCTCACACACACACACACACACACACACACACACACACACACACACACAC
>JAJKFI010000149.1:2180010-2269476 GCA_029204185.1 Lerista edwardsae | reverse complement strand
CACACACACACACACACACACACACACACACACACACACACACACACCCCTACCCACCCACCCACCAGGCTGCAACTCACAGTTTGGGTATTGCTGTCCAAGGCTTAAGGTCATTGCCAACGTCTTGATTTGCATTCAGAACCAGGCAAGAAACCAGCATGTTTCTATTCGTTGCTATATCAACAAGGTGTTATCATATAGCTCAGTGGTCTCCAAACAGCGTATGGCTGTATTCAGAAAAAGCCCTTGTGGCACTTTCCTTTCCACTCCACAACCTCGGCCAATCTTTTTGGCCGATCTGCTCAGAAACTCAAGCCAGACAACCACTGCCATCACCACCCCGTCCTAGCATGCCCTACGCCCCAATACTTGGGTGGAAGCAGCTGCTAGCTGTGAATTTCTGAACAAATCAGCTGGAAAGATAGGAAGCTACAGCGTGGAATGGAAAGTGTTGTACTGTGTAAGGACAGCTTTTTCCTGATGTCTGATTCAGGCTGTGGTTTGGAGCCTGCTGATACAGCTAGAAGTATTTATTTCCAGTTAGTAAGATAGGTTTGCAACCCAAGTCTTGCTAAATACAATGGGCTTGTTTTCGAATAAATAACACCATTTTCAAACTACCTTACATATAGCATGTTGTACTAACTAGCTGAAGCTTCCAAGTGGTCTTAGGTATGTCCACATAGAACAGATTGCAGTAATATGCGAGGTCACTAAAGCATGGATAATGTGGCTGCATGTGTTTGAGGCAGAAACGTCTGGTGCTAGTACACCAACCAAATCTGGGCACAGGCACCTCTACCTGTACATCCAGGAGTACTCCCCAGCTGCATACTTGACCCTTTGGGAGAATACAACTCTATAGGAAAAAGGTTAAGGGTGCAATCCTAGCCAACTTTCCAGCACTGACATAGTTGTGCCAATGGGGCATGAACTGCATCCTGCAGTTGGGGGGGCAGTCATGGAAGCCTCCTCAAGGCAAGGGAATTTTGGTTCCCTTACCTCAGAGCTACATTACTCTTATCCTGGTGCTAGAAAAGTTGGTTAGGATTGTGCCCTGAAATACTATCTGTTTCAGCAGTTCTTACAGCTAGGAGTTCCTCTGTCTTGTCTGGATTTAGCTGCAACTTGTTTGCCCTCATATGGTCCTTCATTGACTTCAAGCAACAGTTCAGAACTTTCACAGCCTCTCAAGCTGGGGTGAGACAGACAGATTTGCGTATCATCTCCTTACTGTTGGCACCCAATTCCAGGTCCCTGGGTGACGTACCCCAGTGGTTTCATGGAGATGTTACATAGCATAGGGAATAGAATTGAAATCCTGTGCAACTTGATAAACCAATGTACATGCCATCAATTAGGAGTCCCGCAACATTAACATCTTCTGAAACTGACTCTCCAGGAAGAACTGGAGCCACTGTAAAACAGTGCTTCCTAGGAAGTCAGTTCAGAAAGATGCCATGCAGAATGACATCTAAAACTGCTGAGAGGTCCAGCAGGGATGCACATCTCTTATCCCATTCTCAGTATAGGTCATCCATTAGAATGACCAAGGCTGTTTCCAGTGCTTCAGTCTAAATTGAAATGGTTCCAGGTCATCAGTCTCATCCAGGAATATGTGAAATAGGGTAGCTGCTACATACTCAATCACCTTGCCCAGGAATAGTAGACTGGGGATCAACCAGTAATTCTTCAACAGAGTGGTATCTAGGGAGGGCTTTTTCAATAAGGAGTGAACAACAGTCATTTTCATGCAGGTTGGTATTTATGTTTGCTGTAAGTGAAGCACTTATGACCCTCCTTACCATCCCAGCCAAATCTCATGTTATGCCCCCCCCCCCAAAAAAAACCCAATTATCCAGGAGGGCAAGGGCTGAGTGTGGATATAGACAACCTCACATTTTTAAGGACCCAGTTCACGTCTTCAGGCTGGATAAACTGAGAAGAATCCCCATGAACTGAAGAAAAGTTATCATCGGCAACTGCCAGTGTGAGTCCAACTTGTGTGTGCTCTACTGACCCTGAATGGACAGAAAACCGATAATAGTGAGCTACTGTGGAATCCTCCATTTCTTCCCAAAGGCCAAGATATTACAATATCGCACAGAACGGCTCAGCTGGGCATCTCTCTGGGGATGTACTGATGGCAGTGGAAAAGTGACCCTTCTTTGCAGCCATTGTCCCGCATAGGCCTGAACTGAGTTTGGTCAGACATGGTTCTAGACTTCTTCTACCAGTGTTCAGTTAATCTCCCCTATCATTGATCATTAGCAGTTTCACAGAAAACCATGGGACCGATCTACGATTGAGGAGAAGGTGTCAGGAGCAACTGTGTTCATGGCCCTAAGCCATTTATTTCACAATATGTCTTTGCTCCTGCAGGTGCTGGAGAAAATCTGGAAAACACCATGGCAGCTTTTCGCCAGTGAGTATACAGATTCTTAGCCCTGAATATAGATTCTATATTGTTTATATAGATAATTGGCATGTTATACACAATTTATTTATAGGATTGTTTTACGTTATTGTTGAACAATAGTCTTTGAATTTGCTTTTGTATGATTTCCATATTTGTGGAGTTTATGAAATGCTGAAGTGAGTTCTAAACAAATCCTCTAGTTATTGTTTCTTAACTCAGTTAATTTCAGGAGATATTTTGAGGTTAGATATAGGCTAGTCACTCTTTATAGCCATGTTATTGCTGGGTGGGAGGGTGTCATGCATGATGTTCTCAGAGGGATTGAAAGTAATGAGCAAGTATATTCCTAAAATGCCATGGAATTTCTTTTGGGTGTAGTCAAGAATTGTGGGTGAGGATAACATAATCAAAGCTTGCTTTCTAATATTCCCTCAGTCCTCTTGAAGGATATTTAGCATGGGGAGCATGCTTTCTCAACCTCAGATTTATGTTTAAACTATAGGTTGAGCCTAATTATCCGCAGATTTTCTATCTATCCCCGAGGACCCGTGTTGGGCCAGATAAGGCTCAGCCTTTAGGCGCCTTTAGGCTCTGAAGGTGACCAGAGCTGTGTGGGCTAAATTCATGGGCTTAATTACCTGTGGATTTTTTTAAATGAGGGTTCTGGGAATGGAACTGTCACAGATAAAAAGGCTCCACCTGTATCCTTCATCACCTTTCCTTCCACAAAGATGTGCAGGAAAACAACTTTGTTGTTAGAAACATACAGAGCTACCTTCTATGGAGTCAGACCCTCGGTCCAACTAACTCAGGATCATCTACAATGGCTCTCTAGGATTTCCTGTCAGAGATGGCCTGCTGTTTATTATTATTGTCCTGGATGTTGTCCTCCCTTGGGGAAAATTCAGGGTTTATCTGAGCATTTCTGTTCTTGAGCATTTTTTACTTCTTTCTACAGCTGTCTATCAAATCTTTTTTGGGACAGTGAGAAGTATTTGGTTGATCTCACTTAGTTTTCTGGTTCTTAAGCTGCCAGTTGCACTTAACCTGAAGAGTTACCTGCAGCAGCAATTATAGAGCTTTTTTTAGTTCCAGTGCCTGGGGATTATAAGGGGAACCCTTTCTCCTAGTTTAAACTGGGAATTTTTTCTACCTGAACTGGAGGGAGAGGCCCATCCCTAATGCTAGATTTAATTATCCTTCTCTCAAAAATCCACAGGTAAGCCCAGATCACATTTTTTCAGGTAAAGCCTTTTCTCATGGTGTTTTGGAAAGTAGTCTTCATGCACATGATGGGAAAACTGCCACACAAATTGTGACTTGCCCAAGGTTCCTTCTTTTAAAACAATGTTTGAGAATACACCCAGGAGACAAGATCGTTTTCCTTAAACCAAAACATGAAATTTTTTTTCTCTTCATAGTCCTGACTTTTTTTTAACAGCAGTCACTTTTTTCCCCTTTCGTTCTGTTTTTTTTGGTTCAGTGGAGTCCCAATTCCGGATGGTCCCATCCTTCCTGTGTAGTTAATATCTGGTAACAAGAGTAGTCCAGTGGGAATTCTGTAAATACCTCCTGGCATTAAGACTGGCACTGCCATACAGAAATTGGCCGTGATATTTAAATAATTAAATCTCAAAGCTTTTGTTTCCATGCTGAAGTCTCTGTTGGAAAAAACTCCAGCAGAGAACATGGAAAAAAGATGGTGGTTAAGTGGGCTACATTCCAGTTTTGCCATAACTGTTACCCATTGTGAAATAGGCAGCTGCAAGAATCAAAGAGGAAATGCCAAATTGGATTTCTTTCAGCTTCTGAAACAAATTTAATTTAGGGAGGGTGGTTATGTTTCTCCACCTGCAATTACCTTTCTGAATCTCAGAGCTTGCTTTCATGCTGTGTTTTATAGGTAGTCTTCTAGCAGAGATGCTAACTTAAAGCAGAAGTGACACAAATGGGACAAACAGCAGGGGCCTGACACACTTCTGTAATGGAACAGAAGGGCAATGATGCACCTCTTTAGGGTATAGTTCGGCTTGCCTTGCTAGCATTATGCTGATGTGATGCCTTCTGCTCCTCAGCTCTGTCAATAGAGGCTGAAATGCAAAAGCTGTATAGCTGGATGTGCACCATAGTGGAAATATAATTCTCCTCGACTTGAATAATGGCACAATTGACACAAAGATTGGCTGCTGCTGCTAACATGTTCACTTTACCTTTTGACAGCTGTTTTTCTGTTCAGACTGTTGGGTACATGCCATAGAGCACCAGAATGCATTAGTGGACGGCACCTACCCATATAATAGTCCAAGAATCTGCCATCTTATTCTCTCATACACTTGCTTTACAGACCACGGTCGCTGATCATAATCAGCCACTGCAAAAGGCGGTGAAAAAGACTCACTGTGACAAAAGGGATTGCCCTTGAAGTCAGTAAAATGGAATGTGTGTAATGGGGCACCTGTTGCGTTTTGTTGTTCAAAAACTCCCTAGGTAGTTAATTGCCATGTATTAGAGCTGTAGATGCAATTTACAACCTACTTGCTCCATGGTAACTCCATTTCAGTTCCATAGGTTTAATATAAACTGTTCTGAAATAAGTGGTTGCAGATTGCACTGTTAACATCAGAACTTTAAAATCTGTATGTTGTTGGAAGTGCCTTTTAACATCTATCAAATGGTTTATTACAAAATGGCAAATTTCAATAGTTCTCAGTAGAAAGCCAGATTATTTGTAAGGGAACTATAAGAAGGGATTGTTTTTTTCTTTTGTACTTAATGGTATAATTGCTGTTAGAACACTTTCTTCCAAAGTATTCAGCCATTTTCCCAACCATAAGTGGTAGTGAAATATGCCACAGAGCTTCAATCTCTATGGCAGCTAAGGATGGAGGATGCAATAATAATAAAAATACCAGTATTTATATGCTGCCTTTGTGGCCATTTTGTTTCTGAAAACAATCCTTATAGTGAAAATCTGGATAATGAGTACAATTATTACATTAATTTAAACTGGAAAAATTCTAATTCATTCCAAAGCCATTCCAGGTTAACCCCAAAATAGCCCTAAATGCCTAATACCAGAAGGAAAAAATAGTATTATACAGTAAAATCAAATAACATTATACATTAATAATGTGTTAGTAAATTATGAAAATGTTTTAGTAGCAGCACATGAGATATAGTGCCTCAAGCTTTCAATGCAAATATGAGCAACTCCTTATTTGCTCCTGTTTTTCTGCTATTCCCACGTGTTTTTCATAAGCTTTTATTATTTATTTATTTATGTATTTATTTATTTAGGGTATTTTTATACCGCCTTTTTCAAGATTTCTCAAAAGACACAAGGCGATTTACATTGACAGGCTGTTCATAAACCCCATTTTTTCAAATGGGGTTTTTACAATTATTGTTCTATGAACAGTTCACAGAACCCTCCATTTCTCCAGATGTTTCCTTTTCAGTGTGTGCTCATCATCCTGGCTGCACTCTTGCACCTTCCGAGCAAGGCTTCACAGGCAGCCGCAGATCACATCTTGGCTGGTTCTCAAGATTTTATATTTGTAAAAACTCAGCACAAAAACAAATATACTGAAAAAGGCAGCATGTAATGCACATCCCTTGGAAGTGTGAGTATTCACTACTGGTTCGGAAGTGTATCTTACACAGCTGCTTCCCAAACTGTATACCAAAAATATTGGTATTGATCAAGAGGGATGGTCTTAATGTGTGCGGTACAGATAAGTGAAAATATATATAGTGAATGTATAGATAACAGGGGAACAATGTACCTTCAAGCTAACATTTCAGTCCTTGTCCAGTTAACAATGTTGTTGTTATTGAATTTAAAATTAAATATGTCCTCTGTTAAGCTTATCTACTTGAGCTCTACTGACAGTTACTGATGATGGCCATGTAGAACTTGCATGTTTCAGAGGGATACCTCTGGGATAGCAACAGTAGGGAAGTATCTGTTCAATACCTGCTAGAGGGCTTCCAGAGGCATCTAGCTGGGCACTGTGAGAAATGTAGAGCTGGATTTGATGAACCTTTTGTCTAATCCAGTAGGACTTTTCTTTGGTTTTAGCAGTTTTGTGTAGGCAGCCAATATGCCTTGTGTATGTCTTTATATGTAGGCATATAAAAGAAACATTTTGATTTTTTCACAGCAACCTACAAAATAACTTAATTAGACTATTGAGAGATGGGTGGTTGACTTGGGCTGGGTGTGGTTTTGTTGCTGTATTGTGCAGTAAGGAGGCAAAAGAGCTCATTAGTGCTTCTCCTGAGACCTGTGGGAAATGAAGACTTTGGTCAGCCTGATGCACAAACAAATGGTGTCTTGGGTCATATCAAATGGAGAAGCCCCCAGGGTAGCCTTCCTGTTTACTGCTACCCAAATATCAAGCAGAGCTTTATAATGTGCTGATAGTCACTTAATCAAGTTGACTTTTAGTGTGATAGCATCTTGTATGTAATGCTATGTGTGTTGCAAGGTGCTTTATAAAAAAAAAAAAAGACTGGCCTCTGCCCTGTGGAGTTCACAATCTAAAAATAGGGAATGGAGGCAGAAGAGGGAAGGAATAAACTGAGGAAGAATGTGCAATTATTTTAGCTGTATACTCTTAGTATTTGAGCAGCGATTTTTGTTTCAATTTTTTTAGTCTCAAGGCACACTTACAAGGTGCTAAAATTGTCAGAGCACACCATCAGGTTTTGTTTTTTTTTAACAATTGACAAGGCACGCCACACTGCCAGCCAGAGGTTCACACACCCCAGTGGCACTACTAATAAATGCTCCTCCCTCCAAACACCCACAGCACACTGATTGAGAATCACTGGTTTTGAGTTTTGGGCCCAAAGCTTGACAGGAAAAACTAGGAGGATGGTCTTGAAGAATGTAATAGAAGTGACATAATGGAGCCGTTCCAAACATATGAGACAGCAAATGAGAGAGAGAGAGAGAGAGATCACTTAAGGGCTCAGACTTGGTGGTGGAACTTGGCAAGCAAAGGACACTGGCAGTGTTGTGATATGTAGGTCATCGTATGTAATGTGATATGAAGATCATAATGGAATTTAACAGTAAATACTAAAAGTTTCTGTCGGGACAGAAAATAAGCTAATATAGGGATTTAAGGAGAAGTGTGATGTCAGAGCAACAAGAGCTGGATGATCATTGCAACAGAGTGATGGATAGGGATGAAAGGACTGAAGTGAGACAGTAGAAGACCATTAAGGAGAATACACCCATGGGCAAGCTAACAGATGTCCAGGATGCAGATTGATGTAGCAGACAAAAAACAAAACAATTACAGAAAAGTAAGCATCCAGGCTGGTTAACCCTGGTTAAGGGTGGCCAACAAATTGACCTGGGGATTAGGACCCCAAAGAGGGTCACAAACCCATTTTTAGGGGGTTGCGAAGAGCTGGGGCAGCCATCTTAAAAAGTTGGGCAACACCATCTTGGAAGCCTCGTTTTGGCTAGGGAATTGCTTTCCCATTAAACTGCCCCTTCCTCAATGCTTGTGGCTGCAAGAGAAATTAGTCTTGCTTTGGGCTCATCTTGGTGTGTAAATATGTGTGTGTTGAAGTCTCTCCTGGATCTCCTTCTGAGTGCGCATATCACATCTTCCATGTGCATTCCTAGGTGAGTCTCGGCACACATGGAAGAGGAATGTAAATACTCTGAAGACTATCTAAAATTAATTTTGGCCTGATTCAGATAAAGTTAGAATATTACTAACTGTGGAGACTCCTGAGATCCGAAAAGGCGTCGCAACCTATTTACTTTTGATTGCTAAGTCCCAAGAAAACAGTTGCCCTGTCTATGATTTTTGGGAAGCAAGTGGCCCCATGTTTTAAGTTCTTGGTTTGTTTGATGTTGTGCATATTATGTATTACTATGCCAATAAAGGTTCCTAAACTAAAAAAAAAAAAAACTATCTAAAATTTGGCTTTACCACCTTGATCAGCAAGAGCATAGAGAAGCCACAATGCATTCTGTGCAATGTTGTTCTCAGTGCTGAATCAATCACTGATTTCAAAACTCAAACATCGCTTAGATACAAACATTCTAAAAAGGATGTGGAGTTCTTCCTACTTTCAAAGTATGATTTATTAAAAACAATTACTTCACTTCCTGCTTAATGACATCACTTTTGGCCCTATGTCTTAAGGGGGGGGGACAGCTTGTTGTACCTAAAAAGGGGGTCCCAGTGCAAAAAAGGTTGACAACCACTGATCTACATACTAATAGTGAACTCAGGCGATCAAATGCAACATTATATTTGCAAGCTGCACTTTGTTTTCATGCATTGTTAACATTTTTCACTTCCTTCAAGGTGTACAGTTATCTCATTTTATTCTTGCAACACCCATCCAAGGCATGGTGATTTGTTGTTAGCCCAAGGTCATCCAGTGAGCCTCATGGGTAAAGGGGATTAGAATCCAAGGCTACCAGTTCTAGGTCTAACAGAAGTCACTAGTTCAAGCAATGCACCTTTCCCAATAAATGTTATTTACCTGGGGAAGATAAACAATTGAAATCCTTGAAGAGCCAGTATGTAATAGCCTGCTCATTACTTCATTTTTTCTTCACTAAGGGTGAAATGAACCATGTCATCTAGTTGAGCAGCACCTGCATCTAAAGGCATATTATTGCTAAGCTACCCTTAGAACCTAGTTATTTACGAGCAGTGCATCTGCAGACTATAAAAGCATTGCTCTGTGTTTCTCTTGGGTGATGGTGAGAAGTGCAGGGTGTGCAATTGGTATGAAAAATATTCTTTCTTCCCTCTTAACTGCCCCCTTACAACTCCATTCCCTATAGGGTCCTGCTTAGTTCCATCTAACAGTTCCAAGCCGTTGGATGCCCCTTCCTTTACCAGCCAGCAATGCCTTTCCCAATTCTTCCTTGAAAATTGTACAACTACCATCTTCCTGCCTTTCTTGCCCTATGACTGATTTGCATGATGCTTTGCAAGTTGTTTTACTTTCTCTGGGTAAACAGCTGTGATTCAATGTGCACCAGTGACATTCACAGCAAGTATTTTGTCACAAGCATGATTGGTGACCGAGTGTGCAAGAGGTGGTACACAGGTTCATATTTTGAGCTCCCACATAAATCAAGAGATGTCTGTATTAGATTCCAGTGGCAGACCTGGCAAAACACATACAAACATCCATATGCTGAAACTGTAGTTTTGATGTCATAGTTACCTAATTGGAGGAGTAGAATCCACCTGGCCAATCTGTCCCACCCCTTTGCCTTATCATACACCTTTGGCCACCCGTTTGGTTGGCACTTGCCAGTGTCAGTAAGAGGCTAGCTACTCTGGACATAAGGACCAAATCCATATCTAGCACATGACTATCTGGGAATTAAAATTTTGAACAATGGACAAAGGCTTCTGCAAGAGGTCCAGCCAGCAGCTTTTAGGCTGCTGAAATAGCAATGAGCTTCTTGGTGATTACAAGTGTCCAAAAATACAGGAAAATGGGGATAGGGAGGACAGGGCATTTATCAAATTTGTGCAAATGAGCATGAGTGCCTGGGGTGGCTGGTCTTTATTGGCCCCTCCAACTACACAGATCAGTAAAGTATGTTTTCATTTTTAACTGACTGGAAGCTGCATGCAGATCAGAATTGAAGCCACCCTTGAACTAAACCCTGTGATGTTTTTTCCCCCAAGGGAAGATTTCCCCAAAACTGTAGAGAAGCTAAACATTGCTCTCTCCCTTCAGTGCAGTTAACGTGGGGACTGATATGTTGGAACTTGACTGCCACTTGACAAAGGACGAACAAGTTGTGGTGTCTCATGACGAGAACCTGAAACGCTCAACAGGGGTAGATGTCAATATATCCGACCTCAGATACTCAGTAAGTCAAAACTCCCTCCTTTCTCTCCCACCACAAGATTCCTTAAGGATTACATAAGTTGCTTAGTCACCTATTTTTATGTTAAAACTGATAAATCTAAAGCAAGGTGAAGGTTGTGCCTGCCACCTTTGAGATTCAGTATATTCTAAGACTTAACTTGCAGCTTTCTGAAGTGGCAAAGAACGGTGGTGAAGCAATGCTGAATTGCATATCTTGGATAATGCAGGGGTGAACATCTTAACAAGTGTAAGATTTTTTTTTTAAGGGCAGAAGTGGACTAGGAGTTCCAGTGTAACCCAATAATAGTTCTTCTCTGTCTGTACCCCCATCCCCAAATGCTGTACAGTGGCTGTCTGGTTTCTAGATCACACCGCCATTGTGTGCTTAAGCATTTCTCAACATCCATGAGGACTAGAGTCTTTTATTTTTTTACATATGAAATTTGATGCATCAGAGTCTGAATATAGTCCACAATGTGAACAAAACAACTGTGGAAGTTGAATTTTGTCTATAGTCTACTGTACATACATTAGGTTTCCTTAGGATTAAGCAAGTGATCACCTATATTGTTAGTGGGCAGGTGGGAGGGTTTAAAAATGATTCAAATGATTTATATTCATATGGCTTGAAATTTAAGCCTTTTTTCTCCAAACTCATTAGCTGGGGACAGATAAATTAGAATATCGCATAAGTTGTGGTATCTGGGTGATGGGCATTCAAGTTGTGTAGCTCTGTATATGTCCGTTTGAGGTAGCATTACCTCAAGTTCTCTCCTTTTTCCTTTTGCTTTTTTTTAAGGAACTCCCACCATATCTCTGCAGATTGGATGTAACATTTCAGAAAGGTAAAATTATGAGGAGTTTGTTTCTTCTGACATCAGTGCACTTCTGGGTTCTAAAATTTTCATAGCTGGAAATAGCAGTGTTGTCCAATTTGCATTAAGAAGATAGGAAAATGTGGTAGATTGCCTAGAGAAGGTAGTTTCATTAACTTAGGTTGATCTTGCTCAAAAGAAGGCTTATAATTAAATCTGTTTTCTTAGCCATTATGGCTGTTACCAGTACGTATAACAGCCAAGCATCTTATTTTTCCGTTTTCTAAAATTGCTGAATGCAGTTGACAAGTTAAGTGTGGAGTTGCTTGTATGTTGCCTACTGAAATTCCAAAGGACATGTGTACTGATGGGTAGTTTCGACCAGATAGTTATAAAAGGAAGGATGTGATTATACAAAGTGAATGAATAACAGGGTTTGCAACACAGTAGGATATGAATCCTTGTTTTCCATCCTTAAGCTAGACTTCATGATCTTGGGCAAGTCAATTTGTGTCTTACTTTTAATATGGTTATAATAATGGCAGAAAATGAGGAAGACCTGAAGAACCTTCCGATGAGGGTGAAAGAGGAAAGTGCAAAAATTGGCTTGAAGCTCAACATTAAAAAAACTAAGATCATGGCAACCACACCCCTCATTTCCTGGCAAATAGAAGGGGAAGAAATGGAAGCAGTGACAGTTTATTTTCCTGGGCTCCAAGGTCACCACAGATGGTGATTGCAGCCATGAAATTAAAAGACTATGAGGAAAGCTATACAATAAAACCTAGACAATAAAAAGCCAAGACATCGCCCTGCCAACAAAGGTTCGCATAAGTCAAAGCTATGGTTTTCCCAACAGTTATATATGACTGTGAGAGCTGGACCATAAGGAAGGTAGAGCGCGCCAAAAAATAGATGCTTTCAAATTATGGTGTTAGAGAAAATCTTGAGAGTCCCCTGGACAGCAAGGAAATCAAATGGGGCAATCCTACAGGAAGTCAAGCCTAATTGCTCCTTGGAAGGACAAATACTGAAGCTGAAGCTCAAATACTTTGGCCACCTCATGAGAAGAGAGGACTCTTTAGAGAAGACCCTCATGCTGGGAAAGATTGAAGGCAAAAGGAGAAGGTGGTGGCAGAGGATGAGATGGTTAGATAGTGTCACCGAAGCAATGAACATGAATTTGTGCGAACTCCAGAAGCTAGAGAGGCCTGGCGTGCTGTGGTCCATGGGGTCGCGAAGAGTCAGACACAACTTAGTGACTGAGCAACAACTTTTGAGTTGAAAATAAATAATGGTCTACCTCACAGATTTGTTAGTAAATTCCATCGAAATTGGCAGCACTTGCTTGTTAGTAAATGTGTTTCGAATCAGGATATGCTGGAAGAGATTGTTGTGCTAAAAAGTCTCAAGCTTGTACAAATGGGAGAGCTTTTCATACTTTTAGGTGTATCCTTATTTTTAAGTAAATGTGACACATTTTCAAATATATGTTTTTAAGCAGCTGGGATTTGTGCTATCTTCTGTAGAAATTGCAGGGGGGGTTTCCGTACTGCTCTCTTAAAAACCTTTTTACACTCCTTGGCTTACAGAATAAAACAAAATCAGACTCTCAGTAATGAAAGATGGAAAAAAGGCGTTACTAAATAGTAATTAAACAATGATGCCAGATAAATGGGGAGAATAGCAGGTTAGGCTATGTGCATCAAGGGTTAAACAACTTGCTACTTGTGAGGAGCACTGCTGCCAAATCACCATGATAGCCATAGAGGCTTAAGCAGCTGATAAAGTGAAACTTTTTTTAAGGTGGGTTCCAATGCTAAAAAGTTTGAGAAACACTGAGTTAAGGGTTTATTTGAGAGAGAGAGAGTGTGTGTGTTTAAGTCCTCTCAAAATCACTGTGGGTGCCTGACAGACATTCTAAAGTAACACATTCTATGCAGTGGTTGACTTACCTAGGTTTGTTGTTCTGTAATGCATGAAGCAGGCCTAATGTCTCTCAGCATGGGTATATTCCATTACACTGCATTACATTCAGCACTTCTAGTGGCTGAGTGCAGTGTATACCCACCCACTTAACGTATTCAGTCAAACTCTTCCAACACATCAGTTGATTATTTATTTTCTGACCCCTGACACTGTCAGAAATATGATGCAGCCCTCGTGCCAAAAGGTTTAGAGATCCCTGTCCTAACTGAATGAGAATAACTTGCAAGTGACCCTAGCAGCAAGGCATTTTGCTTGTGTCCATCAGAGTGCCACTGTGAGGGTGAAGACAAGCGCATCCCGCTGCTGAAGGAGGTATTTGAAGCTTTTCCCCACACCCCAGTCAACATAGACATCAAAGTGAACGATGATGTGCTGATTAAAAAGGTGAGTTTCTTTTCTGATTCAGTTGCTTTTTGTTCTGACTGCATCAACTTGGGCAGGTGTAGGCTCTCTCTACTTGTGCAGCAGTGACCAGGCTTCTTAGCAATAGTAAGGGAAGCTCTCCACTCTGAAAATTAGTATGGACCCCACATGTAATAAGTTCCTTGTGAGTCATAGGAAACAACTCCATTATAGGATGCAGCACCAGGTCTTGTTTGGGGCACTCAGAATATCATGGCGGGAGGGGCTGTAGCTCATGGGTTGAGCCCCTGCTTTGCATGCAGAAAGTCCCTGTCATTTCTAGGTAGGACTGGGAGAGACATCTGTCTGGAACGTTGGAGAACAACTTCCCATCAGTGTAGACAACACTGAGCTAGATGGACCAATTTGGTATACAGTCTAGTATAAACCCTTAAACAAGTTTGGTCTGGTTTGGTATAAAGCAGCTTGTTTGTGTGACACTGGATTTTCTAAGCTTTGTGTTGGGAAAGATGCAAACAGTGGCTATGGGGAGCAATGGTATAGGGAGCCAAGGAGGAAGAGATTTGGAGGCAGTCAGCAAAGAAAGTGGTGTACTGGGAGAGAAAAGCAGGAACCACCTTGGAATTCCAACACTTTAACAAAATGCAAAAGATGGACTGTCAGGAAAAATAAACTTGACAGCTAAAGCGATTTTTTTCTAAAAGGCCTTATTATGATCAAGGCACTGTGGGGATTGGAGTTGTATGTGGATATTCAACATGGCTACAGATCCCTTGCCACACACCAGGATCACAGTTCCCAGGATTTAGCGGGGGAATACCTAGCTGGGAGTCTTGATTTCATTTTTATAGTATAGGCATGTCGATGTCCACATGAAAAATTCAGTAGTGTGCCATTTATAACTAGTAGTAATGCAGTGCTGAAAGCTGTTTTGTACTAATTCATCACTAAACTGAAATGCAAATTTGAAACACTTCCAACCTTTTATCAACCAAACATTGCATTTTTGAATATGCTTCAAGAGGCTTTGAACTTTGCAAGCACAAAAGGTCCAACACTCTGTATTAAATTCAAAGGGATATTAAGAAAAACAGGGCAGCCTGGCTATGAGGCCAGTTGAAGTAGTTGCCTCGGGCAATGGTAAGGGGTGCCTCCAGCTTGCTGCTGCTTCTGCTCTCTGAATTGGAAAAGGAATAAGGGAATGAAAGAAATTAAGTGTGGATGAAAATAGTGTGAACGGCTGGAGGGGGGGTCAGCATTGGCATGTTGCCTGAGGCATTACAAGGTTTTGAGCCAATCCTATTACAAAACTGGCAATAATGTCTTGAGTTGCCCCTGCAACTTTGCTGTCTCCCTAAGAAGAGATCTATATTGCAGGTCTATTTCTTATGGAAGCATATCTCTGAAATGAAATATATCAGCATGCCAAAGGGATAGCACTGTCTCAATTATGTCTGGCCTTCCACTTTTTCACTCACTGCATGGCTGAAGCTGCAGAGGTACATGGGGCTTGGCCTGGCAGTTTCCCATCCCTCCCCAGTTCCAATGTTGGTAAAAAAAAAAAAGTGTGGAATGATTTGGTTGCTGTATTGTTGAGGTGCCAACTCATTCAGCCCCACCGTTTCCTGCTCTGTGGCAAGAAAGGGAAGTAGTATTTTGATCGCCCCTGCTTGAACAAGTGACAGCCCAAAGGGGCAAAGTTCACAGGGAAAGAAGGTGAGAGACTTTCTTAAACATTGCTTAGCCAAGGTGTCAAAGCTGGGGCAACAGCTACAACTTCTGAACGGGTGACTGCCAAACATTGTGGACCTCAAGTCATTTGCTTTTACTGTGGGAATGAATCCAGGGTTCTGTGTCTTCCCCCACTCCTTCTGTAAAAGATATAGTCCTTATCATTTTGCACTCAGCTGCATGCATATCTTAAGTTCTAGGTCAGGGGTCTCCAAACATTTTGGCACGAGGGCCACATTACATATATGACATGGTGTCAAGGGCCTGAAAAATGAATGAATGAATGAATGAATGAATGAATGTGAACGTGAACTTTAAATTTACATGAATGCATTAGAGGCTGGACTGGATGGGCCTTTGGCCTAATCCAGCAGAACTCTTCTTGTGAGTAGACATGCATAAGAATGGGCTCAAAGGAATTTTATCAATCATAATTAACTAAAAAGGAATAAATCTGAGAGCCAATAGAACACAGCAGACATTTCAATGTGGAACTAAGCCAAACACAGCAGAGTTCAGAAATGAGACACTTTTCTTCCCAGTTCTCTCCCCCCCCCCCACCAATAGTTAGGTGAAGAAGAAAAAATATCAGAACTAACGTTTCAATGTGCATCCAAGCAGGATCACTGGTAGATGCCTCTCCTTGTGCTCCCTGCTGCTTCTCCTTTCCAGAATCAGCACCTGTAATCAGCACTCTGTAATCAGCACCCTTCCATGTGCTGCTCCTATTCCTCTTTCCCAGCCGGCTTCAGCATGCCTTTGAAAGCTTACTGGTGCACATGAGAGCTCTATAGCTCTCACAAGACCTAACTAAGCCTCACGCAGGTCTTGGGAGAACAGTATAATCATCGGCCTTTGTGTACAACTCAGCACCTGTGCCCAGAAATCAAACTTATGGTAGCTCAAGGCCCAGAGGGTCTCCATGATCTAAGCGTTGCTGCGAGCCAGAGGGAGGACCTCAGTAGGCCGAATCTGGGCCAGGGTTTGGAGACCCCTGTTCTAGATGAATAATTCACCAAGTAATAACACAAAACAAATAAAATCCTTCTGATAGCCAAAGCAATTGAAGAAAAACTATAAGATACATACATTTTCTTGTATTGATCACAGGTTTCTGAGCTGGTGAGCCATTACAAACGAGAACATTTGACTGTGTGGGGCAATGTCAGTCATGAGATTGTGGATAAGTGTTACAAAGAGGTATGTGGTCCTGGTGTTCCTTCTCTGTACACATGTGGAAGAGAGCATTGCAAACTGTTTGCATGAAGGGTATTGCCTGTTCCCAGGACCAGCCTGTCCATGAGGCCAACTGAGGCAGTTGCTGGAGCAACAGATTGACAAAGGATACCTGCCTTTTCCTGCTGCTCCTAGGAATTGAAAAGAAATAAAAGGGGAGACGAGCTGAGGAGGAAACATGGAGGTTATGGTCATGTAGGCTAAAGTGTCTGCTCATCTCTCACTCATGCCTTCTTTTATGCCATTCTCTTTTTCCTTTTCAAATCCAGGAGTTGGAAGACAAATGGTGGCAGTGGGTGTAGCAGCAGATAGAATTTTAAATTACTGACTTGATTACATAAGCCAATTGAAAATTGGATTCTGCCTTACCTTTTGGTGGTTAGAGAGCTTTCCTGGAGCTGACTGTTAATAAAACTCCATTGTTCCTAAGGCATGTGCAGTAGCTTAGGCCCAGACCAAGTGTGCAAAAATACATGTAATAATAGGCAGCTTCCACAGACTAGGTATATGTTAGGAAGCAAAACCCACGTGGGTTTCCTTATTCTGTGGGTATCATGTCATGGAATATCTCATTCCCCTCTTAATCCACATTCAGAGCCTTCCATGTGTTTTTTGAACATATGATTGCGAAACCAACCTGGTTCTCAGTATCTGAGAGTTTGGTAGGTGAGCCAGTAGGTCCAACTGACCTATTGAGGAGTCTTTCTTTGCCACAGCTCCTCCTCACGTTTTTAGTTCTAAACGGCAGCTGTTTCTCCCCCTTGCTGATGGTGAGTAGGAGAGACAGCAATGAAAAGAACTTCTTTTGTGGTATCTTTTTGGGATCAGGTATGGGAGAGGGGAGGGGAGGAAAACCAACAATGCTTATAGATCCTCATATTGCTACATGTGTGCCTACTCAGAAATAAATTCCATTGTGTTCATTCCCTTTCTCCCAGGAAAATGTGTTCACTAAGTCCCCTATATACATATTGATTTCATTCCAGAAGTTTGTGCAGAAGTCGGGATGGATGTAACTCAAAACAGTTGGCTTTTGCCAGCCCAGCAATATCCACCTGCAAAAAAGCACCACAAAGCATGTATTGTGCCTGAGCAGAAGCGCCAATGCAGCCATTTGTAATTCAGACACCTGTACCTCAGGGAACTAGTGTATAGGACTGCATGCCAAATCATGGAGAAGGAGGCTCGCAATTTTTCTTGCAAACTAGGTAGGGACTAGATAGCCATTAGTTAGCCTGCTTTTGCTGTGAAAAAAGACCTGGATTGCAAAGAACATGTGGTTGAAAATCCCACAGAAGTGCTGTAGGCTGCGTAGTTCCTGGGGCTTTGAAAAATCAATCTTCAGTATGTTTGCATGGCTGTCTGAAAACTGATTAGTGCTGAGAAATTAAGAAGAAGAAGAAATATTGAGGGTCATTCCATAATCTTATCAAAAACAGAGATTCTTTTTGACTGAACCAGAAGTGAAAAACAAAATTAAGATGACCATTCAGGCTCCATTCTAGATCTTGGTCATTTCTCCAGTGTATGTTCATAATTGTGATTTCTCTCTTACAGAATTCCCATATTCCTATCCTCTTCTGCTTGCGCCGTGTCCTCCTCCTCCTTGGGCTGTTCTATACTGGGCTTCTACCTTTCTTTCCCATCCCAGAGGAGTTCTTGGAGATTCCTATGCCATCAATCATCCTCAAGTAAGCTTGTTTTGTGTCTCTGGCAAATATTCCAAAAGAAAATAAGTACATAAGAAGAGCCCTGCTGGATCAGGCCTTAGGCCCATCTCGTCCAGCTTCCAGTATCTAACAGTGGCCCACCAGATGCCTCAGGCAGCATCAAGACAACTAGATACTCGTATCTCATTGCCACTCCTCTGCATTCTGGTATTTTTCTACAATAAGGAGGTTGCACCACCCATCATAGCCTGTAACCTGCAATGGATGAAAAAAGTGAGAAACATGGCATTAGCAGTGCTCCCTTTGACCGAGGCTGACTAAACATTTCTGAGTGGAACAATCTGCTTGGAAGATTGCTGATGAAGGCTGTGCAGCATTAGCAGTTTTCTGGAGAATGCCTGGCTGAGGAGAAGACAGTTGTGTTAGATCAATCTCAGTTTGTCACTTACATTTTCAGCATTAGAAATAAACTTTTATTTGACCATCGAGCCTTTTCTCAGAGGGTTGATCAAATTGTTAATGAGTATTCTGGAATGAAATGGAGCACAGGACCATTGGTCCACCTAGCTCAGGGGTGTTAAACATAAGGCCCACGGCCGAATGTAATCTGCAGAAGCAATTTATCCTGCCCCGTTACAATCGGGCTTCCCTAGCTTGATAATTGGGCTCTCTTATATCTGAAAACATGAATATGATTTGCCCATTCTCTCTTCTGTCATTTGCAGCTAATGAGTTTCTATGTGAGAACAAAGTGCTTGTGTCTGGCCATCTGTTTAATGATGTCAGTTTCTGCTTAATGATGTCACTCCTGGCCCTCAGCAGGCACCATGATTGCAAACTTCAGCCCTCTCTATGAAACCGTTTTGACACCTCTGATCTAGCTCATGGTCTGCACTGACTAACAGCTCAGATAGGGGGTTTTCTCAGGCCTACCTAGAAGGGCCACATGCTTACCCAGAAATGCCTCACAAGAAGCATGAGCCACAACCAAATTGTCTTCAAGAAGCTAAAGCTTCATCCTAATGAAATCTGTTTTTTTATATGCTTGAAATAATCACTTCCATTGTCCAGTATAATTCTGTGGCTGGCTGACATGCCTTCGCTGAACACATTTCAACTTGAGAAATTTGACAATCATTATTTAATACATTTGTTTTAATTTGAACACTATTTTTTTGTTAGTTGCTTTGATAACTGTATGGCGAAACAATTATTGGGTACTGCAAGTAAATTTAAAATAGAAAGCCCCTTGATTTGGTTAATGGCTATTGAAAAGGGTAGCAGAGAAGCAAACATAGGTTAGTTTGGGAGTATCTAATTTTTTTGTTGAAAGTTGCATGGTTTTAAAAAAAATTTAAAGAATAAAACATGCTTTAACCTTTAAAAAAAATTATTTGTCCTGTTAAACATGGTAAGCCAAGCAAAACTTCTGAATATGAGAAAACAAGTTATAGTATTTGTTGCCAGTAATCCAGCATATTTCCTTACTGCCTTCTGAACCTGTTTAAATTTTGGAGAGCAGATTGCAAGAGCAGGGTGCTCTTTGAAGCACTGTGGTTTGACACTAAAGGTACAAATTGGAATTTGATCCAAACTGAATCATCATCTGTAGTTTCCACTGTGCTGCTGGCAAGAAACCTGACGAGGATGTATGGTTCAGAAGGAAGTATTGGTGGACCCAGGACAAAAGGATTGTTCAGCAGGGAAGCATTTAGTCACCTACCTGTTCAGCTTGATTAAGCAGGTGGGTGGCAGGACTTCCTTTTAGTCATAGCAATGGTATTAACCAAGGACACAAAAACCCTCATATGATAGCCCAGAGAGTGTGCTCTGTGTGTGTGTGTGTGAGCGTGTGTGTGGCCTGGCCCTTTAAGGTCAAAATTGATGGCAATAAATAGCACCATGGTCGTCTTTAGGAGAAGAGCACCAAGGTGCAATCAGTCACAATAGTGCTTCAAACTCTTTTTAGAGTCTCTTCTGTGGTGACACATGTAGACAGTAGAGAGAACAGGTGGGCTTAGAAATAACCTGCAAGACTCTAAAAATAATTTGTGGTGTAAATGTTTTTATATAGCAGTAAGTAACCTGCCCAAAATGATGGGCAGCCCAATCCGATACCCCAGTACCACCACAGATGCTGAAATGGTTGCCCCTGTATCCTATGGGGCCATGGCAGCCACCGGAGTCTCCTCAGGCTCCGCTGGCAGCAGTTGGCCCCTTCAGATCTGCGGCTGCTGTTTAATGGGTGCAGACCTAAAGAGGCCCATGCTGGGCTTTCAGGCATGGGAAAGGGCATAGGATTCGGTGGCAGACTCTGCCACCATCCCCACCCCCCTCTGGGCCTCATCCTTGCCTATGTCTGCTCTCCCTCGCCCTGAACAGCCTCACCACCAGCCAGCAGGAGCATTTGCACCTCTGGAACAGCCGGTGGTATCCTGCCGGCACTGAGGCCCAATGCTGGCAGGCTCATTGACAGAGTGCCTTACAGCAACGGCAGTTCCTAAGGCAGCATGCAGGCCACTGGTGCTGCCTCAGGATAGGATGAGGCCCTAAAGCTTCTTCAGCCAGGCAGTCCAAATTCTGTGCCTTTAAAAAAAATTGTATGTGATTTGTGTAAACTATGCATATTTAGTAGATATCATAGTGTCGTGGCTCCTATTCAGCATGATGACGCAGTATTGTTTTGCAGAACCTAGGTTTGCTAGGCATGGCAAGAAGCTGGACAGGAACTAATGGTCTGTCCTTGACCCCAGGAAAATCTTGTGAATCAACTTCTCTGACTTTTGAAATTTCTCTTCCTGAGAGGGAATAGAGTTTGTGTTTAAAATGAAAACTACAATTCTCAACAAGCTGCATTCTGCACCCACATGTCTCCACACTTTCTGTGTGCATTTGCACAATCCTGAAAACACACCACCTTGTAAATAATGGACAAATGTGAGAATTGTGTTCATGAGGCCCAGCTATTTTCTATAGCTTTCAAATTGTGTGGTCTCACTTTAAATGTAGCTTAATTTTGCTGTTTGCTCTCCAGATTTCTAGATTTTAATTTCTAAACTCTCTAGAACAGTGTAGTTACAGTGTTTGTGTGTGACTTCCAGGCTCTTGTGGAGGCTCTCAGTTCTCCATCTTCTGTGTTTTAAATAAGAGATTTCATTTTCTATGTCATGCACAGCACTGCTGATCTTTAAGATGGAACACTGCTGATCTTGTTGCTGGCATTGTTACCCATCCCACTATGAAATCATGATTGTGTCCATATTTGCTCTTCTGATTACAGTCAGAATTAGCCAGTCTCTAATTGGAAGCATAAACATATGTTCTTTTTTCCAATCTTAGGTTGAAAGAACCAGAGAAGATCTCAAGGAGCCAGCGGTTTACCATTTGGCTTACTGACATGTAAGAGGCTGCCTTGTTTCTTGAGCCCTCTTGTCATGCTTTCCTAAAGAGAGCACATCTCATTCCCCTTTCTCTTTCCCCTTGTTCCTTATTGAGATGGTTCTTAGGACAGTGTTCTTTACCTGAGTAATAGAACTTTTTTCTAAAAACTACCCCAGTACTGGGGTGCTACATACTGCTTCCCAGGCTATATACCATTAAATGACACAACTGGGTGCTAAGGCACACTCATGTGCTATGAGAAATTAAAATGTACTCCATGTGCCCAAAAACGCTATCCACAGAAGATGGTGTATCTTTTTCTCCATGGTTCACTGCTCTGCCCTGGCATACTTTTAAGCAACTTCTCATGAGGGCTGATGATTCTGCAGCATCTCAGCTTTTGAGTGCAGTTGATTTATTCAGTTGCTCCCAATGTATACTCTGCAGAATTGCCTGCACACAAGAGTACCCATTGTATCTCTGTGTGAGTCATGGCTCTGATCTTGCTCCCATTTAGTCATAAAGCACACTTAAGGCATGTAATTCATGCAGAAAAACATGAGGTAGGCTCCTCAGAGCAAATCTTACCTCTGCTTATTAACAGATGGGCTTATTCCCATTCGTTGCCTAACCAATTCATACACTTAAAGTATCTTTATTGATTCCACGCTACTTAAACTTCCTTTTTCCAGTTAAAATACAGAGTTAAATCATGGTGAAATGCGCAAGTGGCTATTGCAATGAGGGCCTGGGCAACTTCCCAGTTCGAGAACCTCTGCTTTGTGGCTGTAATGGTGATTGGGCAGCAATGCTCCCCCCCAAGTAACAGGTTGTTTAACCCTTGATACACATAGCCTAATGTGCCCTGTCAGTTTCACAAACCACCAAAAATTGAGTTACGAGTCCTCCCAATTGTGTTGCTGTTTTCCTCCTGCCCTTGCAAGCACTTACCTGAACCCACAGTTTGAGAACCGCTGCTTAAAGTATCTATATTGATTCCATACTATTTAAACTTCCTTCTCAGTTTCACAGACCATCAAAAATTGTGTAGTGGGCCAGAGATCCACAGTTTGGGAACAGTGGCATTCCCAGAAAAAGGGCAAAGTGCTAGATTTTTCAAACGTCTGAACACCTGTGTAAAGCTGATCCTCCCCCCCCCCCCGCACCTTCAGAGCCATTTGCTGCTGGGAGAGCAAGGTGGAGGCACCTCCTCCATGCTGCTCTCCCAGCCACGAATGGCTCTGAAGACAATGGGGAGGAGCAGCTTTACCTGGGCGTTAAGGCACCTGAAAAACTTAGCAATTTCAGCTCCCCCACCTCTGGGAGCGTCACTGTTTGGGAACCTCTGTCCTAGAGAGATCACAGCACACTCTGCACACACTGTGCCTCTGCTTCGGCTACATTTTCCACAAACGCTCCTCTGGTGATGCGGGGGAGGGAGCCTTGGTGCTGGTGCTTCCCTCCTTTCCCCTGATCTGCCTCATGCCAGGGCCAAAACCAGTACCCGCCCCTGCCACCATGAGGACAAGCCAGGCAAAGAGTAACTACCTCCTGAGAGAGAGTTGAATAGCGAGGTTCCTTAGAAATCTTTGATTGATGGGCAAGTGGGAGGAGCACCCCAGTCAAAGATACTCTCTATCTACTTTGGAGAAAGAACCTTCACAAATAAGCCTGATGTTTCTTTTTCAGTTTTGCCGGGAAATGCTGCCAGGGATTGAACCTGGGACGTTTTGCATGCAATGTAGGTTTTGGCATTAGTTTGGAGACATGGAAATGACTTTACTCTCCCTATTGTTGCAGACTATTAATGAGGAAAGCATTGTTTGACCACCTCACTGCCCGAGGCATTCAGGTATGGCATGAGACCAATCTTGTAAGGTGATGTGATGTGTTGGTGATGTGCTGCTCTCATCAGCAGAACTGGTGAGGGTTGGATATCTCATCTGTTACTGATGAAACTTTTTGAAAAGTGTTCTCTGGTGGTGGGATAAAGTGTGAGTGTATATATAATATGCTACCTAAATAATGCTCAAAGAACTATACATATGTTACCACGTAACAACAGTCCTGTAAGCTATAGGACTGCTGTATTTATTACTACAGATGTGAATGTAAGGCAACAAGAGCAGGCAGCTTGCCTAATGTCAATTGATACCCAACTGTGCTAATATTTCAATAAGGGGCTTCATGTACCAGTTCCAGCTTGGATTAAGCTGTATGCCTATCTGCTACACAGTACCTTTTCTTTAACAGGAGGCTGCTATGCTTCATGATTGAGGGGGAAATGTTTAAACTTGCAGAGTAGCTAGATGGAAGACACCGTATGCCTGAAGAATAGACCCTCTCTGGTTTGAACATGCTTTGTTCTTTCATGTAGCCTCAAATCTTTACCCATACAACCTTGTTGTAGGCATGCTTGACAAAATGCTGCTGCACAACAAAATACAATAGAGATGGCTAAAGTGAGTCAAGGGTGTAATTGGGAACTGTGCTTCATTGCAGTGGTATTCAAACTTTTTAGAATGGGACCCATTTTTTAGATCGGCACTCGTGTCGGGACCCACCAGAAGTGATGTCATTAACCTGGAAGTGATGTTGGGGCAGGAAGTGACATCATCAAGCAGCAAGTGCTATCATTGTAACATAATAAAATGACACTTCTGAAAAGCCAATTGGCATTCTTGGACTGCAGCAACTGTACAACCATGGAATATCCCTGACAGAAAGCAAGATTAAGCAAATATTATGTAAAAGCAGTGAACTAAAAACAACATTTAAAAAACCCTCACTTGCAAATTCAAACTATACTATTAACACTCACAAAAGGAATATAACAAGAGTCTGCAGTTTCCAAGATGGCTGCTCCCAGCTTTCTGTGACCCACAGCTTGAATAACACTGCGTTATTGATTGTCGACTGTAGAGCTAGTACAGTGTTGGAACATCATTGCCACGGGTCTTGATGGTGCACCACTCCGGCCACCATATTTGGGTGGTGTTTTTTTAAATGAATTTGAATACATTCCTTTGCTCCCAACCCTCTGTCCCCTTATTTTTTTAAACCATTGCCCATTTACATATAACGCAATATAAGAGGGGCAGGAGGTAGTGGGGTGTCTAGGAAATGAACTATTCCTCTACCATTGGTGATTATTCCTGCAAATGCCACTCAAAAGACTCACGGTCTTCCAGTATATCAGGCAGAAAAACTGCCCCCTCTTTGTAGTTCTCTGCATGTTCCAAAGAACTTTACCAAGGAAGTGAGAGTTGGCATCTGGCTTCTCAGTCAAGCTGTGTGTTCATGTATGTACAGTCGATTCTCAGCATACATGAATTCGCTATTTGCATATACACAAGGGGCTGGCTGACTGGCAACCTACCCCACATTTCCAGAGACCTTTTTCTCCATATTCTCAAGGTCAGAAATGCAGGTTGTTGCTCCCTTGGCACTGGGTGCTGCTCTTTAGAGCCCTTTAAGGCTTGTCATTGCTCCCATTGGGGCTTGTTGTTGCTCCCTTGGCACAGGACTTTTATTTCCAGTACTTGGCAAGGGTTTGTCTTTTGTCAGCATTTATTATTGCTTCTAGGCATTTTGGGGGGCTCATCATTGGCTGTTGCTGCTGTCTTGGTGCATGTTGGTACTCCCCATGGCTGCTGCAGATGGCTTTGCACACTTTTTGACACTGTTGGCTGTTTGTGGAGACATTCAGAGAGACATTCTGGAGGGACATTTGGTGAGGCGATTGAGTTCTGAACTGTGATCTGCAATGTGATCGATGATCATGTGAGAGGGCTTCGATCTGAATCACCCCTTTGCCCCAAGCCATCCTCTGTAAATGCCTTTCTAGGTGTCTACTCAGAAGTACGCCCCATTGTATTCACTAGGACTTACTCCAAATAATGTGTGTATTATTACAGCCTCTGTTTCCTTTTCTGTGGCATGTTCGAACCTTTAAGAAGTTTGGAAAACCAAGTGAGGCTCAGTAAAACCTTTCTCTGATTAAATTTTTTCAGTATTATACTGCTCCTTGATCACTTTCTGTAGCTTTTTTGCAAATTTGGGTATTTAAGAGTGGGAGTTGTTGGATCAGAAATCAAATAGTGATGTTGAGCTGCTCTTGCTATTCCCCCGGCCCCATAGAAAGATGCAGGTTCATTTTTTAAAAAATGATTGGTGAATAACGTACAGTGATAAAATCTTAAAACAGAATATTATACAGTATATACAATATAAGTACTATATTACAATAGATTCAGGTTCATAATGAGTGTACTGTGAAGAGGGTCCCCTTGCACCTAACCCCATTTTTTCCATAGGCTTAATGATTCAGTATCTGTTAGTTTAGTATCCTCTTGGTTTGTCAGGAACCTAACTCTAGGATAATGAGAACTGACTGGTTTCATACAATCTCTATCCAACCAGAATAAAATAAACTTAAGCAAAAAAGATTCCTGCCCCAAAGTGCTTATTTTGATGTGGATAGATGGGGGACAAGATGGAGGGCAAGAGTGACAAAGGACGCATGTGAATGCAGTTTGCTAGGGTTAATTGCAGTTGGGCAAGAGGTCTGAGCTGCTGAGCCAAAGTCTTCATGGAAAAAATGGGTATTGATGCCTGCATTTTAGATCTCCCTCTCTGTTTTTCCCTCCAGGTCTATATCTGGGTACTAAATGAAGATCACGAATACAAGCGAGCATTTGATTTGGGAGCAACTGGTGTGATGACAGACTACCCCACAAAGCTGAAGACCTTTTTAAACCACTATGCAGCATAAAGAAAAATGAAGAGAGTTCTTATCAAGGAAAAAATGGACAAACAAGCCAAGGAGGCCTGCCCTTCTGTCTGAATTTTTCAGCGACACATTCACCCTGTGGTGATAAACATAAGCAGCTGGGTTTTATTACCTCATTCTTAAGTCATTACACTTATAGAGATAGCTATATTTATTTAAAAATTTTAATGGTGTAGTTTACATTTTTTTTTGTAAATAGTGTGGTTAGCGGTACTACCCTAACCTAATAGATGTGTCTAAAAAGAGACCTGCAGACAGGGTAATTTGTAGAGATGATAGGTAGTTTATTACTAGATCTTGTAACTCAGAGTTTACCTAGATTGCACATGGGAAAACATTCCAGCATGGTGTTTCTTTGCATCAGATGCCTAAATGTTTCTAGTAGGCTGACTAGTGTGGCTAAATTATCTGGTCATTCCAGCTAATCTGCAAGGCAAAAATTAAAAAAAAATGAAAGAGGGGAAGGTAGAAACACAATTGGCAGAGAGCTGACCAATACTTCCTGCTGAAATATGGAGTTGCAATTTCTTTGTAGTAGAAGTTTTGTTGTAGTGGGTTGCTTCAAGTCCCATTTGAATGCATCCACTGCTTCCTCTTTGTACCTTTCTTGCCTCTGGGTTGGCAATGTGGTGAGCTGCATTTGGCCGAGGCACTTCTAGTTGCTGATCTCTAGCACAGTTCATGAAGCAAGCCATCTTGTAAGGCTGTGCATTTGATCAAAAGTGGATCCTAAAGCTAGCAATAGTGCTGCTGCTTCCTATAATTTGAATACAGATATTCAGGGCAGTTTATTATGCATCATAGCGTTAATATGTCACATCAGTAGCCTTACTAATGTGACATACTAACGCTATGATGCTTTTTTTGAGTGGGGTTTGCATCTCTTGGCCCCAAACAGAATGAAAGATTCATAACAGGAAGGTGCAACACTGAAGCTAAAAGTGTGAAAGGTACAATTGTTTCTTTGCATGTCAGAATGTAGAAGAACTTCTCTAAACAGAGAAAGGTAGTTCTCATGGATTCCTGATTGGCACCTCTCTTAAACAATGAGGTTGTTGGAAATGCCTATATTCTTTCCTTCCCTGTTGATGGAGGAGGGTGTCCACAGTGCGTTACTTCCCCCATTTGCTTCAGAGGCAGAATCTGTGAAATGTTTCTGAGACTATCACTTCTAGTGGGAGGAGTACCATACCCTGCACAGAAAGACACTTCTTGCATCACAGTTAGAAGAGATTGGGGGGGGGGGCAAAGAGAGCAGCTTTGCCTCCGAGATCCTACTAGGAGCTAATTTTCAGGGTAGCAATGAAGAGGAGCATTGTTCCCATACACATTCTCTTGCCGGAAGGATTGCAGTTTCCTATCTTGCATTTCTGCTTGGACCACAGCAGCATTAAATGTTCTGCACAAACATGGATTTCAGTACACTGGAATACACATGATGATTCAATGCTTATTTCTTAAAACCAATTTAGTTTATTCATTTTAATCTAATTTTCATATCCTTATTGCTGGGAAGGCAAGATGGAAAATTTGTAGAGCATGGGCTGCCCCAATTGATCAAAGGGTTAATAAGCTTTTATAATAAGCTTTTTTGCACAATAAGCTTTTGGCCTTTCCCTGCGGTTGATAGAAGCAGAGCAAAATAAGCACATTTCTGCGAAAATCCTCTTCACTAGTGGAAAAGGTCTGTTTCTTTTTGAGCAAATACAATTGTCGCAACTGACTGGACCTCACAACACTTGTTGTTCATGAACCCTCCTTTCCTTCACTACATAGCAAAAATATTCCTGTATGACCTAAAACATAGGAAAAATGCACATTCAAGAGTACACTATATATTTGACTTTTTCTCATGCAACATTTGAATTTTTAGCATAAAAAACCAAGACACATCAATATGACAGATTCTCAAATTGATTTAAGTGTTCCCTCTCTCTGAAGAAACCAGGGAGACATACTTCTGTGAGGGGCAGAGGGTAGACATCTCATAACAATTATCTGCACTCTCACCAAACGACAACTTTAAAAATTCTGGCAGTTAAGTTTATTGCCCATGTTAAGCTTAAATCATGTAAATATACCCTGCATCTTTCTTACAAAAAATCAATGATTGTATCTTATCTCATTAAAATTAATGAGTTTTGCAGTTGTAGCATCTTAAGCTATCACTTTAATTTTAATGATTCTTTATTAGGAGTCACTTATTTTGGACACAACACAGTGTTTGCTCATTCTCAGAAGCAGTTGTGTCCTGTTACTGAAGAACAGAAGCTTCAGTTGTCTCTTCTAATAAATAGAGAAAAAGCATGTTAAATCTAGGCCAATTTGTTTTGCAGTAAACATATATCTAGTTTCTAGTTCATTAGAATTCTTCACCAGAATGATTTGGCTATAAAAATGTTAACGTTTTAATACATCACCATTGTGGATAGACTAACCTTTTTTTAAATTGCTGCCTGATTTCTGTGCAATTCAGGTTCTAAACGTTCTTTCTACCCACAGAGCTGATTCTAGTAACTCAACCTGTCATAGGGGATCAGCAATAGCAGGCTAACAGCCCAGTCTTGTTGATAAGTAGTGCTGGTGCGGTGGCCACTACGCTGGCAGCCTGGGAAGAGAACTGGGTCTGAAGAGGTGGCCTCTGCAATTTCCTAACCCCTATCCTGGACCTGAAAGCCCTAAAAGGGGGCTACTTGATTCTGCACTGATTTAGCTGGTACAGATCCAGGTAGCCCCATTGAGCAGGCTGGGACTCTACACTGGGTAAGCAAACAAATGTTCCTTTGAGGAGACCTCTAGCCTGCTCAGTTTCAGCTCTGAGCTCAGCATGAGCCCAGTGACCTCACTGTGCCAGTGCTGAATAGGATTGGGCTGTCAATTTCCAAAACCTGTGCTTTCTTTGCCTACCTATTGTCTAATAACTTCAGTATGTTTTACTAGATGCTTTGAAGAGAAAACTGCTTCAGGTCTGTACAAATGGAACAAGTTTCCTGGGAAGCAGGTAGGGTACACCCGTGTTGAAAAAAATACATCGCACTCTAACTATTATATGAAAATAAGATTTTTTAAAAATATAAATTGGTGGAATTCCATTCCATATACCAGTTAGGATCTAGTAGTTAAACTGGTTTAATTGTCTTGGCACTGCCCTTTCCCCAGAACAGTTGATGGCTGCTATAGAAACTGATTACTGTATGGATTAAAGTTCTCTTGTACTGAGCATTAATTTGTTCAAAATTCCTTTTGTAGGCAATAGTTGTGAGTTGTGAAAACTTCCAGATGATTCATATCCTAGATGTGTGTGTGCCGCTCTCTCTTTTGGTTGGTTTTGGGTTTTTTTGTAATCAAGTATTGTTGCTGTAAATGAAAGATGCTGAAGGACTCCACGCACTTTCTAAGTTGCAAAATTCTGTTAGCAATCATTCTTAGAGAGGTGAAAAGGTTACTTTTGGCATTAAAAAATTCTAAATAATGAAGCACAATTGTGTGTCCTTTTTCATTATCAGCCTTAGTAAGGCTGCTAAGCAAACAAGAAGTTGAGTGTTTTTGCTTGGAAGCCATTGACGTTTTTTTGTTTTTTTTTGTCCTTTACGAAGAGAGGTCTTTTGGCCTGTGAATTCTACAAGAAATGGTGGCTACTGCATTAACTACCTCCCTATATTAGGAATGATTTCCCAAGTCTAGAAACTATTGGATTTGTTGTGTCTAGCAGAAATTCCAGACCTATATTAGTGTTTCTCACTTAAATAGCTCATCTGGCTGTAACAACGTTTCTACTCTGCATTTAGTGCCTCCAAATAGTTTCTACAAAACATTTAATTGACAAGGTGCAAACTGCCTCCATGAAAGAACCTGCCTATAGTCCCAGCTCCATGGAATCAAAATGTTTTTAATGAACAAACTCAAAGTTCCCTCACTCCTGAATGGCCAGCATGGTGGTTATCTATAAAGCAGTTTCATATGGTCACAGTTTGCAAAGATATTGAGCAAGATTGATACTTGGATTAATCCAGCCATGCTGCTCCTATGTTTTTTAAGCACTTTATGAATTAAAGGTTTTATATAGACTACCCCTGTTAACTGGGGCACTTAAGAGGCACTTTTTCAAGTGGTGTTCCTCTTTTGCAGGAACAGAGAGAGATTTTCCAGGGGAAGAGTTATTGTCCCTATTCATCCCGGTGCAGTGTCTTTTCTAGTGGCTGTTGTTGGGGGTGTTCTGCATTTTTTTTTAGATTGCGAGTCCTTTTGGGACAGGGAACAGTATAACTTTAGTATTATTTGCCTGTAAACCGCTTTGTGAACTTTGTGTTGAAAAGCGGTCTATAAATACTGCTGATTGATTTAGTGTTTTGTACCAGGCTGGTCACTTCTTGCTTCATATTCAGCAGGTCACAGTTTCTATGCATCTGGTTGAGGACCTAAGTGTACAATCTCATCCACTTTTTTTATAAGCTCACTCAGCTGTGGTAATCATCTGAAATGAGCAGGTTGTGTGAATTATTCTGGCACATCGATGCCCTTCAATGTCAAATGATATTGAAAGCAATATTTAGGTGAGGATTTTGCTAGAAAGAAAGAGGGCAATTTCTCATCTGCAGGATATGCCTGCCAGTTTATTTATAGTGCATGTTAAGTATTTTGGGGATTGTAGCCATCTTGTATATGCTCTTTTTTAGGTACAGTTTTAATTATTCCGTGGGAAGAGATCATTCACTGTCATTTTACAGCAAAATGTATCTCCTTGAAGTTTATCTGAAAACATTTATATCCTGCTGTTTATTTCCCAAAGTCTGCCTTACAACCATTCTTTTAAATCACTCTAAAAACAAAGCACTAAAAAAAAAGCGGCAAATAACAGTTAAGAGCCAACAGACTGCAAAAGCCAGAGAGAAAAACAGAACCAATTAAAGACGTGGTGGAATTAAAAAAAGTATTACCTCACCTTCAGAAGACCAACTTCGAAGAAGCTAGCCTCACTTCAAATTGGAGCAAATTGTACAGGTCCTAAAGCAAGTAGCTGTACACCATATCTCCAAAGCTGACAACAACTTCTCTCTGAGTGCAATCCTAACCTGGAGTTAGGCCAGCAAAGTGTGGCTGGCACAAGGGCCACCGTAAAGTATGTTTGGACTACTCTTGAAAGGCCAGCACACAGACAAGTGCCATACGTCCTGACTCCAAGGGTGGTCCAAACACACTTTACAGTGGCCCTTATGCCAGCCAAACTTTGCTGGCCTAATTGTGCCAGCCTAACTCTAGGTTAGGATTATACCCTCAATGACTTCACAGTGTGGGAAGATTCATGCAGTGAGAAACTACCCTGCAACTACTTTAGTTCCAACTTACTAACATTTTCTAAGTCCTCACCAGCACTTTGAGTTTTGACTGAAAACGTAAACAGCCAATGAAGATGATATAATATAGTGGATCCCAACCTTTATTTAGGACATTATCTCCTGAAGAAAAGTAGCAACCCAACCAGGGACCCATAGGGGCCATTAGTACAGCACTTACAGGTTTTGCCACTGCCACCAGATTCTACCCTATTTTACTTACATGCATTTGGCGTGGCAGCAAAACCTAGAGGTCCCATACTAATGGTACTTATGGGTCCCTGGGTGCATTGCTACTCTCCTTAAGAGGTAGCGTCCCAATGGAAGATGACTTCCCACGGAGGTTGCAATCCCACATTGGCATAATAGGAGCCTGGCACAGTCATGATTTCCTAGCTCCAATCAACAACCTTGTAATTGGATTCTATGCTAACTTCTGTCTTCACATGCAGCCCCATCTAGAGCCTGTTGCAATATTTCTGCCTCAATATCACCAAATGCATAAGAAACAATAGCCAGGCTATCAACTTGAGCTCTGTGGGTCTGGTGCAGCCACATTTGGAATACAAGTGTGCCCTGTATCCGTGAGGGATGTGTTCCTGGCCCCTCCCATAACTGAAACTATAGATAAAGGAAAACCACCCACCCCACCCACCCACCCACCCATGTGCACCACTACCCAGTTTAAAGTCTTATCAGATGAAGAACTATTTCTTAAACTGAGCATTATAAGCTGTCAGACTGAAAATGATTCATAGATAGAACTGCTAACCCCTGTTGTAGAGCTCCTCTTCTCTCAGGCCAGGCCACCTCTGTTTTGAACAGTTGTGTATACGCAAAGAGACTGGCCTGGAGAGCCACAGTTTGTGCTTTGACATCCCAGAGGCTACAAGATAAGAAACCAGAAGCAATGTGTAAATGACCTAAAGAAGCCTTGGGGACAAAGGGAAATCCAAAGGGATTCTCCTTACCAAGGTAAAACAAACATTTCTAGCTTAGATAAATGGAATAACAGATCCTGGAAGTCTTCCTGTATCCCTCTGTGATAAACCTCACCACCTTTGGCCCCTGGAAGTTTCTGTAGAACGTTTGCGTGCAGTACAGGGCTGGCCTTAAACCAAAGTCATCACATTGGGCCTGGCACTTTGGGGGAGCCTGCACCAGCGCAGTGAGCAGATCACCTGCTGCTGCAGCTCTGTGGGCTATAAATCAGTGGGGAAAGCAGAGCAGCCTAGCCTTGGGCAATCTTGCCTGCCTCTGCCTCCAGACACCCTAAAATTGGGCCTCCTGGAAGCCATTGGTGGTGATGTCACCACCAACTATTTCTAGGTGCCATGCTTTGTGAGTGACACCACAAGTGCTCTTCTGGGTGATTGGGGGCCCCCGCAGAGAGAGTAGTGGGTCCTGCGGGAATGCCTCACATTGGGCCCCGCAACTCCTGGAGGCAGCCCTGTTTGAATGCATCTCTTCCCTGAACCATATTTCAATGTCCCTTTTGCTTAATGGAAGATGCCCTATCCAACTACACTTCCTAAAATGCCAGGGTGGCTTCACCCCAAAGATTTTCCTTTATACTCCCACCTAAAGGTACCTGCTCTGTGTTCTGACCTATTGGGCTGCACCAGTGTTGATCTTCAAAAACTAAAAACCTGAATTGGCACCTTAATGTCGGATGCCTCCCTCCTGATCAGGCTGTGAAGACTCAGACCTGCGCCACTCCTGATCCCTACCCTCCATGCCGAACACCTACAGGATTAGAATTGTACCAGTTTTCATATGTGAAGAGTCATCATGCCCACTTCAAGAACAGGTAGCTATAAACTGGGAAAGTAAGCAGTTGGGGAGGTAGCCACCTCCTCAGCCTTTTCTCTTTCCAGTTTCTCATTCTTCCACAGACATCAGGTTGACTTGTCCCATATCTGGTGAAGCCTTGTGAAGTTGTCTTCCTTTGGAGCGTATACAATCTTGCTATTAATACATGTTATCTTCAGAAGAGTATTTGCCTCTGATGGACCTCTTGCTCTCTTTGAGTTCCTTCCAGTACCTTGTCCCAGTGCCAGACTGATGGAACACAAAAGGCATTATTGCCAAATGTGGTGGCATTTGAAACTCCATCGGAACAGAGTTCACCAATGTCTAGAGTTGTGCAACATGTCCTAGCTTTCTTGGGGAAGGCACACCATGCCTTTCAAGCAATTGTCTGGTTCTTCATGGAAATGCATGGAGTTCAATTGCTGACCAATGAAAAGAAGATACAACTGACCAGAAATGAACGTGAGAGGAGGAAGAAAGTCTATATTGCCACATCATAAACCAAGCATCTATGAGGTCACCAAGAGCATGGGAGGAGTGGATACCTTTGACTGGTATCCAAAGTGCCCCCTACACAAGGGGAAGGCAGAAGTGACATACTAAAGTCATTTAGCACCCAGGGCCCATACATTTTTGGCGCGCACACACACCCGACAAAATTATTTTCAGTAATAGTCATGATATGAATAATAACAATAACAACCAGAGAAGAAGTACAGTAAACTTTGCATATGTATATACATATACTTTTGTTCAGTTTGTAACTTTGTGTATGTTTATATTTATATGTTTATATATAACTTTGTAACTTATAAAGGTAAAGGTTTCCCCATGAACGAATTGTCTAGTCATGACCGACTGTAGGGGGCAGTGCTCATCTCTGTTTCTAAGCAGAAGAGCCGGCGTTGTCCGAGGACAGTTTCCATGGTCATGTGGCCGGCATGACTATACGCCAAGGCGCACGGAACACCTTACCTTCCCACCGAAGTGGTATCTATTTATCTACTTGCATTTTTTACATGCTTTCAAACTGCTAGGTTGGCAGGATCTGGGATTAGAGACAGAAGCTCACTTTGTCGCATGGACTTGAATTGCCAACCTTCCGGTCAGCAAGCTCAGCAGCAGCAGTTTAACTCACAGTGCCACCGCATTTCTTTATTTACACACACATCAGTAAACAATTGAAAAATAAGTTTAAAAGAAATCAGTTTTCTTATTGAAAAACAAGTTTAAACATCTTGGGGCAACCACTTGCCTTGCAGCCTGGCACCCGGGTCACACACACACCCAGGCACCTTTGTACACCACTGGAGGGAGCTTTTTTCCCATTTTTATTTTGCAGTGGGTGCAAAGAATTACACCTGAAGGTGGAAGGTGGTCCCACCAACGCCCTCTCAGCTATTTAAAAAAGGGGGTAATTTTTAGTCATGTTGACTAATTCAGAGTAGTGGTTAGAATGTTGGACTAGGCATAAGCAGACCTGAGATCTTCTATGACTGCCCCACCTTTAGCAACTCCTTTTTAAAAGCAACAGTGGACATGAATGGGCCTGATTTGGCCAAAAGTGGATGGTGCGTAAGGGACCTGTTTAATTAAGAGCCCCCTGCCTTTTCCCCATGATCTGAGAACTTGATCAACTTAAAAAATGCACAAACCAACTAAGCACCGTTTTATTTAGGTATACTGCCGTCCTTCCACCAGATGTCAGAGTAACCTCATTTTATCCATATGCCCTTCTGTGTGTGTCTCCCTCTCAGTGGAGTGTGCATTAGAATTCAGCAGCAGCAGCAGCGAGTATCTGTAGGCTGTCTGTGAATGATGCAGGATCTGCAATGCAGTGGACGGATTTTTTGTTTGAAAGAGAAGATGCTCCTCTCGCCTGGAAGAACCCTGCAGAGCTCTGCCAAAATAATCTTCCCTCTCAATGCGTGGGTTTTTGTTTCTTTGGATGCGGTGGGGTTTATTTGGCTTTGAACAACTTGGAGAGGTGGAGGAGGAGAGTGGGACATAAACAGAACAGATTTCCCCCCCCCCAATAATTTAAAGGATACATTTTCAAAAAAATCTTGGCCATAACCCAACAAGCAAGAGTGCTGTTGAAATAGTTGTAGGCCTCCAACACAAATGTGGGATGGCATGATTTCAATCTTGGAGAAAGTGGAATGATTGCAAAGAGATTTCCCTAAAGGGGGATTCTCCCCCTATTTAAAATCCTATTTTTAAAAATCTGTTCTAGATTAATTTGCACCAAAGCAGTGTTGTCACAACAGCATTCTTTTTTTTGTTTTAAATACTTTTATCATCATTGCAGCAGTGTTATCAGCTGTGTCCTGTCTCCAACCCCCTCTCTGCCCATGGCATCGCCCTGTTATGCCTCCTGCCCGGCTCTGGCACCCCCTTGGCGCAGCCCTGCACCAGAAGAGCTAAGCCAGCACTCGACCGACCGGCACAGCTGATGGGCATAGTGGAACCTGTGAGCAGGTGCTGCTGCTTGCGCCAGCCTTGCGACCAAATCCACAGCACAGACGCACTTTACAGCACGTTTGCAACAGCACTTGTCCAGCACAAGAGCACTGCGCCGGCACAATGCTCAGTGGGATTGCACCCTTAAGGAAACAGACATTTCCCACATGTATTCCAGATCACATGGAACAGTCCCCAGAAGCCCCTTTATTTCTGATTAACATCTGCTCCTCCCATGCCACAGAGTGAGGTGGTAGAATCCTGATGTGGTAGCAATGGACTGTACCACTTCACATGTGAGACACACCAGTTGTAAGCACTCTCCCATTTAGAAAATACTCTTGTAAGTGGAGTAGTAGTACCACAGGAAAGAAATGGTCCTAACCCAGCCCTCTTCCTTCTATGCTAGTAAAGGTAGGATATGGTGGAGGAGGTCTCTGCTGATCCTGCCCCTTTCCCTGGCCCAATCCAACCGCACCCTGCCTCTGAAACCCCCTTCAGGTGGGTTTGAAAGAACTAAGAGAGGAGGCATCAGAGATGAGTCTCGGAAGGAAGTTCCAGGAATAAGGGATAACAAGGTATTTTAAAAACAGGTAAGTATTCACAAAACAAAAAAGGGTAATGAACTTGGAAAAGTTGCAATCCCAGTTGTAAATATATCCAGAAAAAATACAGTGGGTAGAATATTTTAACAATATTGCCCTACTGTTGCCATTATCACTATAATCAAGATACCTTGGCAATTTATGTAGCACTTTAGAATGTTCCAAGGACCTCTATTTACTCATAACTCCAATTACATGTAGATTGGTAGTTAGTGTTTTTTTTTAACTAAAGGATACAACTACAACTAGAAAGGATAGCGCTTAAAGAGGTATAGTTGACAAGTGAAGAGGACCTACAACAGCCAGTCTGCCAATATCTGCATTAGATGTCCGTTCGTCCCCTGCCGGCTTGTATTGGTAATGGGAGTATCCTCTCCTGTCTGTTAATGTGGGAAATCTCTCTAAAGTGAGGCAGGTGGCAATGCGGGAGAACACTTTCATTGTGAACTCCTATTTGTGGCATTCTTTCTGCAGGGAGGCTCACCTAGTACCAGCGATGTGCCTAGAGGGGGCGCACAAATTGCTAAGTTTTGCAGGAGCCAGAGCTCCTGGGTAAAGCAAAGATCTCCAAGCCGCAAATGGCTGTAAAGGTGAAGAGGAGGGGCCGCTTTGCCCAGGAGCTCAGGCTCCTGCAAAACTTAGCATTTTGCCTCCACCCCAGGAACACCACTGCCCAGTATCCTTTGGCTGCCATGCAGATCTTATATTCTCCCTGTCCTCTTAAATTGTGTTAACCACTGCTTTTTATCTGCTGCTTGAATGTCTGTTCTATGGGTCTTGTGGTTTTACTGTTATGTATGACTTTGTTTTTGGAAGCTGTTCTGGAAATGCCGTTGAAAGGTAATATTGAAGGACTATTGCAATAAATGAAAATAACTTCTGTAGAGTAGATATCATGATACTGTTATTCCAGGGAGACCTGAAGAATCATTGCATAATAAAAAAAATAAAATTGCATAATAAACTGCACTTGGGGCACCCATTTGTTAATTGTCTGGGTAAGCTATCGGCAGACAGTTGAATAAACATGATGTGCATTCATCTAAAAAGTGGTGAATAACTTACCTCTGATCTTCTCTCTCTCTCTCTCTCTCTCTCTCTCTCTGTGTGTGTGTGTGTGTGTGTGTGTGTGTGTGTGTGTGTGTGTGTTGGAGCCATTTCTCTGGCTGCTTGACATGCTAGTGCATTCATGTGTTATTCATAGCTATGGCTGACTTTTTGTATTTGGTTGCAAGTAGCGATGTCAAATTTTGGAATGCAAATGATCTTATTATTTCCTGTGTATCACCAATAGCTCATATTGACAGCTTGAGCTACTGAAGCCCCTGAAGAGGCAAGTACTTATAGCACACAGCATGTGTATATTTGCATCTGTGAGGCTGTCCAAGGCAGGGAATGGATGGGGACATGGATGTTGCATGTAACATCCCCAGGTAACTGAGCAAAAAGGCTCTTTGGAAAAATGGTTCTCTTACACTTAGCAGGGGTAGAGCCGTTGTTTTTCTTCACCCCAGCGTACAGGAACAGCCCATGACTTCCAGACATGTGAGATAGAATGCCACTTGCTGCCACCCTTACACAAGGGACAGCCCAATCCTAACCTGTGTTGGAGCAGGCAGGCCGAGAGGCCTGCACTGTATCCCACAGTGGTTTGGCTGCCTCTGGAGCTCACTGTAGGGCAAGGGGATGTTTGACCCCTTATCCTGGGGTAAGCCTCAGCCACCCCTATAGGTCTGCCCAGATCTGCGCCTGCTATTTAGCAGGCACAAGTCTGAACAGCACACAACAGCCCGAATTGTAGATTAGCCAGATCCTGGCTCCTCCCCACTCCCTGGGCTGCCCTGCCTGTGGGGCTGCCCCCCTCCACCCTGTTCTGCCTGCCCTTCACCCTCTCCTGCCTTCCCAATGCCCTGGAAAGCCCCCACTCTGGCTGAACTCGGCCGATGCAGCAGCAACGGCTTATCTACGCCTGTCCACAGTGTTGCTGGGCTGACGTTGCTGCCTGCCCATCACCCATCCCACTATAGCAGACTTACCTTACAGCACATTCCCAACAGCACTGGGCCAACACAAGCCTTTTGCATTGGCCGCTTTAGGATGACTCATGGAATGGCTTATATAGCTCAGCACTCTCCTCCACATTTCCTTTTCCTCTCTGACCTCCTTTGTTAATTCAGGGAGTAGAAAGAGGACCAATGGGGGCAAGTATGTGGACAGAGATGGATGCCCGCCTGATCTGCTTCCTGAGGCAATTCTTTTCAGTTGGCCTCACAGATGGGCCAGCTTTGCCAGCATAGCGTCTTTGTCACTGGCTGTTCAGCAATTTCTCCCTTGTATCTTTTTTTCAGACTGTGAACCCTTTGGCGACAGGGAACCATGTTTAATTTTGCCATGTAAACTGCTTTGTGAATGTTTTGTTATTGAAAAGCTCTATATAATAATATAATGTTAACTCTGCTGGAGCCAATTAAACTTCAGAAACTTTTCCAAGAGCAGCCATCCAGATATCTGAAGGAACGCTTGCAAGCACTACATGTAGGTGAACAGCCCTCCCCAGTTGTCTGCTCCCAGGATCTGTCATTCAGCGGTATAATGCCTTGCACCATGGAGCTTTTTAATCATATATAATGGTTATTAGCTGTTGATAGACAAAATCCTTCGTGAATTTGTCTGATCCTTTTTATAGCTATTGACCTCTATCACTATAACTTGCTGCAATGAGTTCCACAAGTGAATCCCACGATGTGTGCAGTGTTTCCTTTGGTCATTGCTAATCCTACTGCCAGCCAAACAGCTCCACTTCATGACCCTGAATTCATGTATTTTGTAGACAGGTAGTAAACTTTCCACACTGGTCATAAATTTACAAATCTCTCAGGTTCCCTTGCCAGTAGGCAACCCAAGGCCAAATATGAGGTTGCTGGAGTGGGCTGGTTTTACCTGCCAAGCCAAACCTGTTTTGTCCGGCATAACAGCCTTTGACTTGGGAATGCTGTTTCGTCATTTTTTTTTTGTGTATGGTAGCCTGAGCTTGGCCATCACAGGCCAGAGAAGGAGCAGTTGAGGAAGTAAATTTTCCCCTTAACTGCCAGGGAGAACTCTACCCTGCTTACTGAGCCAGTTGCCCCCAGGGCAGTCTACCTAAAGGCAGTGGTTCCCAAATTGTGAGCCATGGCTCCCCAGGGAGCCAAAGAAACTATTCAGGGGAGCCGTGGAATCCTCATGAAAAACCCAGCTCCCTATACAATGTAGGATTGTAGCCTTAATGGAGCAGCACAGCCAATCAAGAGGAGCTCCAAATGAAGGAGCTTGGGGACCACTGCCTAAAGGGCAGCACTCTCTGACCTCTGCCATCAGTCAGAAGATTAAGAGCTAGGATTGTACATGTGCAAATTCCTGTTGCAATCTGTTGTAAGCTACCTTGAAGATAATTCCATTCAAGAGTGGGGTATAAATCTTTTTCACCCTGTAATTTTTATTTAATGAGATGCAGTTTGATGGTGTAAAGTTACACATTTGTACCATCTAACATTGAAAGTGTAATTCTGATTTGAGGCAAACTGTATTAATTGATATTATCTCACAAGTTGTTTGAAAGGGCATGCTGTTATATCTCGTGAACATGGTTCACTAACTTGGCCTTGCTTGCTGCTGCTGTAATTATAAACCTTCTGTTCACTTATACTGCAGTTATGCATTTCAAAAGCTCTTACATCCATGTGTCCTTAGGACTGCATGAAATGAACAAACTACACTATTACAAAATGAATTTGTGGGTATCTATTGATTTTACTTCTGCTTTCCTTCATCTAGATTGGCACAAACTTCATCCAAACTGCCTTTGTTTGGTGTGCGTGTTTTTTCAAGAGGGTTGCAAGCTTAATGAAAATTGCACAGCTATTGTTCCTTAGTCAAGCGTTATAGTGTTGGGAGCCAGGATAATCTAGGCTAGAGACTAGAGATAGCTTTTCCTGCAGGGAGTTTAAAAGGGATCCCTGCTCATGGTGCGGACTTTCACCTCCAGCAAACAGGTTTCACAGGGTTTTGTATCCTTTCAAAATACCTGTTTGACTAGTGATGACAGCTGAGAGAGAGAGAGAGAGAGAGAGAGCAATCCTATGCATCTGTACTGTAATCCCTATTGTATTCAATGGGGCTTACTCCCACGAAAATTAGTATAGGATTGCAGCCTGTGTGTGATTAAAACAAATCCTCTCTGAAATAGCTTTGAATTCTCTCAAAACCTATTATCTCTCTCCAGCTTCACTTTCTAAAGAGCTGGATCTGGAAGAACTGTATTCAAATCCTGCCACTGTACAGTCTCCTTTACCCCCTGATCCAGCAATCCTCTTAATGGAACAGCAACTCTTTCATAATGCACACACAAGAACAGTAAATCCTCCTTTATTCCTCTTATGCGTGGATATCTTGCAAAGAACCCTGCATATACTGACAAATGCATTCTCAGTGTGTGTGATTTTGGACACACTCTGATCAGAGTTTGCTACCTTGCTAAGTGAGGAAAGGGGCACTTTTTAAGTGGTGGTTCATGTTTAGCAGAAGGAGCCCAATTGTCTCGATTCTTCCCAGCATGACATCTTTTTTCAGTGGTTGTTTGCTGATTTCTGTCTTGTATCTTTTCTTTTGAAGACTGTAAGTCATTAGGTTCTGGGAACCATTTGTTCATGTATTTTGCTATGTAAACCATTTTGTGGATTTTTTTTGTTGAAAAGAGTTATACAAATAATATATTATAATATAATAATATTGTCATTCAACAAAAAGAGAAGGTTAAGGAGTGTGGTGTAAGATCTAGGAGTGTAGTGTAACTGATTATCCTGGTTGAAATCTCATTTTGGCTACCAACTCACTAGGTGGCCCTAGTGAGTCGCTTTTTGCTCCCCCACCCCCACCCCATCTTCAGTAATATTGTTCTGCTTTACAGAACTGTTGTAAGAATGAGTGGAGTGAATGTGGGTGAAATTCTTTGAACCTTTGCAATATGGAATGTAAATCTATATTTACTGATATAAGGAATTTTCCTTATCTTGGGAATAGCAATTTAAAAAACCAATTAAAAAACTTTTTTTTTTTAAGATGTCAGGACAAGATGTTGCCTGCCTTGTTGATGTTGATTTTGTCATGCATCCTAAGACATTGCCCTGGGGAAAATCCCATACTTTGTATGCAGAAATACTCAAGCATCACCAGGCAGCAGGTCTGGCAGAGGCCTCAGAACAACAATAGGAGGCTGGATGGACCAGTGACAGCTTCAAATGTTGGCATGTACTTATTCATGCTTGCTTGGAATCCAGTCCCACTGTGTTTCAATAAGCATGTATAACATTGTAGCTGCTTAGTGTGATCCAATGCCTGTTTGCTTGGAAGTAAGTCTGAGTTAAATAGGCCTTTCTCCTGAGTATACCCAGAATTACAGCCTTAGTGGTGGTTTCTTTTTATTTTAAACCTCCAGATTCAGAGGCATCCCAGATACTGAGGACAAACAACAAGGGAACACCACCATGTCATGCCTAGATTGTGGGCTTTCTAAAATACTGGTATCTGTATTACATTTATATCCCATCTCCCTTTTATTATGGAACTCAAGGTAGTATACATGAAGGCTCAGAGGCCATCACTCATCCAGACACTAACCAGTTTAAATAACCTATTTAGCATGAGGCAGTTCCAGGTTCAGGTACAGGTGTCAACAGGTAAGGCTGGGATCCACACACCAGTAAGATCTCTGGAATCCCTGGAGAACTCTTGCCAGGCAATACCAAGCAAAATGAATCAACAGCCCAAGGGCTGCTGCGTAATTCGCTCTGAGCTGGAGGTAACAACCTCATTAAATCCAACGATGATTATTACCCCCTAGGAACTCTTGCTCAAGGATGCGCCGGCGACATCCGTCTCCTGTTGCTTTAAGGCAGCCTGAGTTCTGTTTGTTATCCTCCCTCCCAGCTCCCATGCTGGCGGGGCCTCCGCGGCTCCCATTGGCTGCCTCATCCCCCAGCTGTTGTCTGCGCCTCTGGCTACCTCCTCCTCCAAACGTGGGAAGGCCCCTGGAACCCAGCCCCTGCCGCCTCCGATTGGCCTTTTGCAAAAATGGGCAGCGGCCGCCCGCAGCCCACCGGCCGGGTGTTGCTAGGCGCCAGGGTGCGCTTATTGGCTCTGTTACATGGCCATCAGTGTCGAGGGTGTCGGACTTCGCTGCCCTTTATAAAGGGAGCGGGGATCCGCTGGAAAAAAAAGGGGTGCCTTCGAGAAAGGGGGAGGGAGCTGCAGAGCTGGAGGAGGCTGGATCTCTCCAGGGGGCCCCTGCTCCTTCTGCGCCCTGCCTGCGTTGGGGGAAGCTGGAGAGGCTCCAGCGCTGGGCAGGTGCAGGTGAGTGTGGAATCCTGTTTAATATTGATCTTAAATTTTGTTTTTGTTCGTGGGGTCAGCCTAGAAAGAGTAGATCGGGAGCAGAAGAGAGTTTAAAAAAAATAGAGATGCGCGCCAGGCAGTGGAGAGCGCGCGATTTTATTTGTTTTCTCCGAAGAGCAACGGCATGCGCAACGAGGAGGAACTCTTGGGTTCCTCAATGGGGAGAGGGTCCTTATTGTCAAATCGGGGTCGCTCCCCAAGAGATCGCACTTGGATCAGAGCCCAGAGGCCAAAACAGTTGGGGGGAGGGGGTAACGCGCTCCGAGAAACTGCAGCAGACGTGACGGCCCTGTCTGGAGCTGTGTTCCAGCCTTGGAGATGGACACCACTGCTGCCGTGTGTGTGTGTGTGTGTGTGTGTGTGTGTGTTTAATCTCGTCCTCCCTGGCTGTGCTTGCGTATGTGTGAGTATTCTTCTTGCTCCAAAAAAGGCGACATAACATCTCCAGCGGCAGCAAGATGGTTTAGATTCTTGACAGAGTCTTTCTCATTGGGAAGGAAGGAATGACATTAAATCCTAAAGGGAAGCTAGATCTCATAGCTGGTTCCTTCTCCCCCGCTGCCTCTGCTTCCAACTTTCGAAATGGTTTGTTTGTCTTGAATTTAGTTTTTCACCTATCAGGGCTGATTCCATCTGAACGCAGGTCTTTTTTGCTCTGCTGTTTGGTAGTAATGAGTGATCCCTTGAGTTTGGGCAGTTGGGTTCCCTCGGTTGCAAGAAACCAGATCCATGAGGATGTTTTGAACGACTGTGCTCGCGACTGTTTGTGAGCTGTTTACAGCACCAGCTGGAGGTGCTACTTGGCTTGTGCGGCAGTATACACATCTATCCCCTATTTATAACTTATCTTTTTCCCTGTGTATAATTTATCTTTTTTGTTTACCTTCCATTTATAATATCATTTATTGCCATACAATTTAAAGTGAGAACTAATATTTGAAATAAGCCATTCAAATATTTAAAATTAGTCATAAATGTACATCTAGTGCTTTTTCAACCGCTGCCTTGTTGCTTGTTTGCCATAAATGGGTCAAACAGGTTATTACTATTCCCATTTTACAGATGGGAAAATGGAGGCAGGAGAGCTGACATGTGGCTTGGCTGCTTTGGTTTGCAATCCATAGCTAGGTTAGTTATTTGAATCTAGTGTTTCCCAGATCCAAGTCCCTGCAACTAATTGTGATATGATCAAGGTATCTTAATAGGGAACTACCACTTGATATACTGTTGTTGTGATGTGTATATGAGTGAAAAGGTAGTGCTTAATTTCTAAATTAAGCACTTATGACTTGTGTCAGAAGACTTGTGTCTCAAATGGGCTGATTGTGGCTACAGTACTTTCTTATGAATGCACTCTGGATATGCTCAGAGGCACTTCATTACTTAAGGAATTCAGGGCACGCTGCAGGCTTCCAGAGCTTTGAGAAAGCTCAGTTTACGGCCTAATCCCACTATTCAGCGCAGATGCAGCCATACCAACGGGACATGTGCTGCATCCTACAGTGGGGGGGGGGCAATCACAGAGGCCTCCTCAAGTAAAGGAAATATTTGTTACCTTACCCTTGGGGCTGCATTGTGGTTGCATTAGTGCTGGAAAGTTGGATAGGATTGGGCCCTTAATGACCGAACTTGTGCAGTGTAAGTAAAGCAGATCTCCTGTTCTCCCATGGTGAGTAAAAATCACCTCCAGGTGCCCAGATGTAGGGGGTGACTATGCACTAGAAAAGAGTAGGTGGCGGTTGATGTGTCTCAAATGATTTACAGAGGCATGTGTAGGCACAGCAGGCTACTTACTTACGTTTTTTGTAACTCTTTGTTAACTTTGTCTCCTTTAGATTAGGGGAATGAGTGAGAAAGAGAAGATCTACACAGATTAATTGGGTGTTAGCTCAGGATGTGGCTTTCTGCACAGTAAGGTTCTCCTCTTAAAAATCTGTTCCATTCACAAATCTCTCCAGCAAGTCTGGGAAGGGAGATGAATCTGGAATAGAGGTGCAGGAAGATTTGGGGGACTCTGGCTGCCAACCTTGTGCTATACCTTCTTCCTGGTGCAGTTGGCGAACCCTTGAGGTTAAGCTGCTAACTTTATCCTCCCCCCACCTCATGCCCATGTGACTGTTTCTATTTATTTTCCAACACTGCTTGCTCTCGTTGGATCCCAGGAGACCAGGCCTCTTGTAACTCTCTTTGCAAGCTGTACTCCCTGGTCTGTTGCAACAGAGGACCAAAGAGGGTGTTGCTATTTTCATGTGCAGAGTTTGGTGCGTAGAGGTGGGGGTTGGGGGGAAACGGGTTTTCCAGGGCTTGTCTGCTTCACAGCCTGCCCTTTAAAAAATAAAGAGGCCCTTTGGGCAGAGGAGCTGTGTAATAGACCTTACCGTTCTGGGGAGCAGTCCGTCCCACCACTTTTATCAGAACTGGATGAGCAAAAGTCTCTGACCCTGAACTCTGTGCCGGAGGTCATCCAAATTCCACGCCTGAAGAATCTGTGTTTTGCAATATGTATAAAATGTATTTTCCACAACTTAATCTGCGGTGTTTAGTATTTTTGTAATGCCTTCCTTCTGCTAGTCATGGGAAGAGCAATACAGGATATGCCCACTCCCGTTATTGGGAATCACCAATTTGGCTTTACATGGTAGGAATGGTCTCCTGGTTCCTATGTCCCCCCCCCCCCCCTGTGATATTTGTGGTGGCCCAATGCTTTCACCCTGCCAGCAAAGGTTCGCATAGTCAAAGCTAGGTTTTCCCAGTAGTCATGTATGGCTGTGAGAGCTGGACCATAAGGAAGGTAGAGCACTGAAGAATAGATGCTTCTGAATTATGGTGTTGGAGAAGACTCTTAAGAGTCCCCTGGACTGCAAGGATCCGTCAATCGGTCAATCCTACAGGAAGTCAAGCCTGATTGCTCCCTGGATGGACCAATGCTGAAGCTGAAGCTGAAGCTGAAACTTTGGTCACCTCATGAGAAGAGAGGACTTTTTAGAAAAGACCCTCATGCTGGGCAAGATTGAAGGCAAAAGGAGAAGGGGGCAGCAGAGGATGAGATGGTTAGATAGTGTCACCGAAGCAGGGAACATGAAATTGGGCAAACTCAGGAAGCTAGTGGAGGACAGGGAGGCCTGGCGTGCTGTGGTCCATGGGGTCGCGAAGAGTGGGACATGACCTAGTGACTGAACAACAAAAATGCTTATTTAGGAGCATAAAACCTCCAGTTCTTATTCCTGTGTTCCCTTGAGGATCACATGTGTAAGCATTTCCTGTAAAAACAATTGCACCAGCCTGAAAGCTTGCACATCTCAAATACGGTAGCTTTCCAGTTGTGGGGACATTTGATATGGAGTAGCTGAAAACTTATTTGGGGATATGAGAGCATGAACATGGTGCTGAATGGCGCTTATTCAGGCTGTCCATGCAGCTCTATGATGAATAAGGAATCAAATGTTAGGATTAAGGAATGGGTACTGGGCTTGCCTTCTGTCTCCTGGTATCCGAGATTCCATTCAGCATTGCTCACATGCTTTCAAGTACCTCTTCACAACTCATAAGGGCTAGGAACTTGATTTAAAGCATTGAATGAAAGCCATCATTCCTGGGGAAACTTAATTCTATGCCTGATATTGTGTGATTCACTTTTGCACCAGATCATGCCACAAACCCATCTAATCCTTGCTTTTACGTTTTAGGGCAAGGATGAAACAGAAAGAATCAAAACGTTGGTGAAACTTTGTAGGGGAGGCAAAGAGAGAATGTTGAATGAGTGCTTGAATTCCAAGGGAACCAGTATGCATCTGGCTGAAATGGGGAGAGTCAGGGTTTGTAAATTTCATTAAGGGGCCTCCTACTTCTTTTCCATAGTTTGTCCATTGGATGCATGCAACTGTTATGCTTAATATCTCTCTCTCTCTCTCTCTCTCTCTCTCTCTCTCTCTGTGTGTGTGTGTGTGTGTGTGTGTGTGTGCTTAGAAAGATGGTCAGTGTTCTGTACGTGTATCTGTTAAAAGTGATCTTTTTTGCGGTTCAAGCAGAAGAACAGCCCAAGGAAAAACGGGGAGGGGAGGCTGTCTCCAGGGTTTGCTTTCATCTTGTGCCTTTGCTTGTTGCCTCATACAGGCTGCGCTAGAGTAACAGAGTGTGGAGGATTGCTTGGTCATCTCTCTTGTACAGAGAAACCACAGAAGGAAGTCTAATTAGTGTAAACAGTGCTGGAAGATGCCAGAGGACAAAAATAGCATTTTGTGTGCTTATTTAGCAGAGTCTGGTAGCTACAGTTTGCTTATGGAGACCTGGGTTCAAATTCCTACTGGGGCAAGCCTGCTGTCTCAGTCTAGCCTACCTCACAGGGTTTTGAGGCTAAACTTGAGTAAACCCACATATTTCACCCTGAGCTTCTCAAATGATCCAAATCTGATAAATTATTTTAATTTACTACGTAGATTGCTTCATATCTATATTTTGAAGTGGTGGTAAGCCAACTATAACTATTATTTTTTGTGGGTTCTTAGAATGTGGAACTCTAGAGTGACAGAATGGTACAGTTCTAAAGGGGGAAAGACTTGATGGTGTCACTTCAGATTAAAGTGGAGTAGATTTACACTTCAGATTAAAGTGGAGGAGGTATGACCTGCTAACTGGGCATACCCCTGCTAACTGGGCAAGAGGCACTTTTTCAAGTGGTGTTCCTCTTATATTTAGCAGGGGGAGAGTAACTGTCCCTCTTCACCCCTGCACAGCGTCTTTTCTAGTGGCTGTTGCTGGTGGTGGTGTGCATTTCTTTCAGATTGTGAGCCCTTTTGGGACAGGGAGCCATTTAACTTTATTATTATTTGCCTGTAAACCACTTTGTGAACTTTTTGTTGAAAAGCGATATATAAATACTGTTTGATTATGATGATTTAAATTGGTTTTTTTTTTTAATATAATCCTATGACTTAAAGGGAAAAAAATAGTGGAAAACCAGTACATCAAGGAACTATCCCATCTTACCCTGCTGGATTGTTATTTTTGGGTGTGTGGAGGAAGAGCCCCCCAAAATGGCATCAGTCCCTGGAAGCTTGAATGGTACAAATGGTAATTGAGCACTTCAAGATTGATTTTACGGCACAATACTAGACATGTTGACTCAGAAGTAAAATCCACTGAGTTCAGTGGGGCTTATTTCTTTGTAAGTATGTTGCAGATTTAAGTATGCATGTTTAAACCTTGTATGTACGTTTCAGGGTTAGTTATACCTCACCTTTCCCTTCTTAGTATAGATGCATCTACCAGGTTCATTTAAAATAAGCAAGAATAACATTAATCAAGCAAAACAGTACCATAATAAAAAGCAACAAGAAAACTAATCAGAAAAGCAGAATAGTTAAAAGCAAGCAAGCAAAACAAAACAGGGCAAACTTCAGCCCCAAAGCTAAATGAAATAAGTGAGTCTGTCCACTGTCAGACTTCTGGCAATGTGAGGCCAATCTGATCTTCAGTGGCAGGGAGTTCCATGCACAGTACGCCACCACAAAGAAGGCCTTCTCCTATACTGTAGTTGATTGAACCTCTGCTGATGGCAGAACAAGCAAGAGCTGCCCCCTCTTACCTGTTCTTTGGCTACAGGAAATTTCATGGAGGAGGTGAGCACTTCTGGTCCTAAGCTATTTAGCCATTAACACATCATGTTAGCAAAACTCATGGATCTGACCATGCTCATTCATTTTTTTTTTTGTTTAAAAAATCAACTTTACTTATGGCAGTTGTATTTATGTTTTTTTCCCCTCACACCATGAATATGTCAGACCCTGTGTGGTTTCTTAAAAATATGCTAGCCAGAATTCAGAGAGCTAGTAAATGGAACCCCCATGTTCAGGGGCAGTAAACCTCTGAGTTCAGAGTGCTAGGCTATCAACGTAGCCTAGGCTAGCCATGTAGCTTTCATGCTTTGTTTGTGGTCTCTGAGCATCTGGTTGAATGCTTTCTGTAAGACTTTGCAAGTGTGAATGGTGGTGGTGGGGAAGGTATATATGCAACACCACACCTGAGACTGTGCTGGAACTGGCCACTGGTGCTTTGTGAGATTGCTTGTTGCCAGTGGAGTTTGGGTAGCTCTGTCAATCTTGCAGCTGAGACAGCAACTTTCCTACCTGTCTATCCACATTGCTTCCTTTTGGCCTTCTAGTTCAGCCATAAATTACTCAGCTCACCATACTGACTATGCATTTAATTAGGCAGCTCATCAGCCTGATGAGGATTCTGGCCCATGCCAGAATGAGGGTAGTTGGTGGGGAATGATGATCCATGATCTGTTGGCTTGGTTGGCCCCCAAAACTGAATAAGTTATGGAAGAGTGGTTTGAGCTGAAGCCCTTTTTCCAGTGCTTGGATGTGGCTGACTACATGAAGCCATACCATTGATTGCTGTTGTTTACAGACATTGGCACAGCTTTTTGGGGCTGGGAGGGTTGGGACAGAGAGGGATCTTTCCCAGCCCTACCTAGAGATACTGCCAGGTATTGAAGCTGGCGGCTTCTGCCTGCAAAGCAAGGATCGTGCTGTCAATGACTAAGAACGCAATCTTAACCTAGAGTTAGGCTGACACAGTTATGCCAGCAAAGTTTGGCTGGCACAAGGGACACTGTAAAGCGTGTTTGGACCACTCTCAGAGTCAAGGAGGTTGGTGCACATCTGTCTGCTGGCCTTTCTGACTCAGAGAGTGGTCCAAGCATACTTTACCATGTCCCTTGTTCTGGCCAAACTGCTGGTGTAATTGTGCCATCCTAACTCCAGGTTAGGATTGCGCCCTTACTTTCTCTTGCAGTGACGTAAAAGATCCATTCCTACACCTCTACAAGTTTGTGAGGTAGGTTGGACTGAGAGATGGTGACTGGCCTAAGATTATCTCCTGGCAGTGACCTGAACACAAATCACCCCTGTCTGCAACATTCTGGCTGTGATGTCGTTCTCTCTCTCTCCAGTGGGGTTCCTTTGTCAATTTGCCTATGAAAGTGGCCTCCAGTCACTGACCAGATTGCACTTCAAGCATCTGTTTAAAAGGATTTTCTAGCCTGCCCTGTTTCTGGCATTTTGGGACAGACTACAACATATTTTTTAAAGTGTAAAAACTGCCTCTTGGAAAAGTACAGCATGTAAAAAAGGCACACTTATGCATCTTTTGGTTCTGCTGTTACTTTTTTTGGGGGGGGGCTTATCAATTATGAGAAGAACACAAAATGTTATATTGCTCAATGGTGGTTGGAAAAATTGAGTCCATGAGTTGCAAGGAACTTATGACCCATTTCCCTCATTCTGTAAAACTCAAAGCCTTTCTCGCCATCCATCTTCCCTTGGAAGTTCAGTGGGTAGATTGTGGGATGGCCTGCCAAAGGATATATAGTATGTCCTCCACTTTTAATGCCCTTTTGTAGAAGACCTTTAAGAAAACAGGTGCTGTTTAGGGGGCGTACTTCAGATAAGATATCTCATCTCCCATTTAAGAACAGTTTCTATCCAAGTGCAGTATTGAGTTTAAATGCGGGGTCATAAGTGTGTGTGGAAGCTATATTGCGGGAAGTAAAGGGGTATTTATATTTGTATAAGTGATTGTTGTATGGTTGATTGTGTATATTTTAGTTTTGGTGTTGTCCAGTTTTACCGTGGGGAAGAGCACCTCATTTCGTTGCACCCAGTTGTGAGTGTAATGACAAATAAATTTCTTATCTTATCTTATCTTATCATCTGCTGAAAGCTCATACTGTAGCTCAGCAATACTACATGTTCTGTGTGCAGAAGGCCCCAGATTCAATCTCCAGCCCCCACCCCGAAAGACAACAGGAGAGTTACTGCCAATGTTGACAAGCTGACTTGGATGGACCAATGACCTATGGTTTGTTCCATGTGCCTTTTCTTTTCCTCTGTACTGTCTTGGTGCTTTGCTGTTTTAAAGCAGTTGCTTGAGATATTTTTGTGTTTGTGTACTGCTGTGGTGGTTTCCAGTTTCCTCTATAAACGATAGGTAAACGGGGAAAACGATATAACTAAGGTTGTAATTTCGTGCACACTTACCTATACCCAGGTATAAGCCCCATTGAACGCAGTGCTTATTTCTGAGTAAATATGAAGGCTCTATAAAATTGCAATCCTATACATGCTTGCATGGGAGTAGCACTCATTCTGTTCAATGGGGCTTACTTCTGAGTACACAAGCATAGAATTGCATCTTGAAGAAAGCTACCTTTCCCCCCAAATTGGAGTGATTAACACACATTATGTGGGGAGAGGACGACGACTTTCATTTAATAAAATTCAAATGGTTCATAAAAAAATGTAATGTTTTAAACACTATTTTTAATATGGCTATTTCCCCTAATTTGCTGCATTGCATGGCTCTTTTCTCACCTACCTCTTCCCACAGTGTATCCAGGGCATGGGAGTTCCACAGTTTCAGGTCATCTGCATTTGTTGCAGTGCAATGAATAATGCAACCATGATTCAGCTGTGAGTACAGCTGAGTACTGGTAGGATTCAACTGAGTACGGCTGAATCCCAGTCCCCTTGGCATGTTTCAACTAGCTATCCCTTCTGGCACCAAGGAAAAAATACCAGGCCATGATCGCTTGAGCTTAATCGGGATCTCTGCTACAGAGGCTTATGGAGCTATGTAGGCTAATGAGGTTACAGCGTGAGTTACGTGTAATGCAGTCTGCCCCACTAACAGTGTATCAAAATGTCATTCTCTCTCTCTCCCTCTCTCTCGTTTTTGACTATTTTGTCTTTCATCCAAAAGTGCTTCAGGCTCTTCTTCACCCTCCTGCAATGAATGTTTAAATATTGCAATTTGGGGCTCACCAAAACTGGAAAATATTGAAAGTTAAGGATCAATTAATCCTTAAAATGAATAAATCTCCCTCCCCCCCCCCATGTCTGTGGGAGGGCTGGTTGCTCACTGTGGCCTAGTTCTCACAACAGCAGATGGAGGTGGTAAATTGTGTCTAAGCTGAATTGCCTTAGCTTGCATGTGAAGGTCTGACATGCTTAAATGATTATCTACATAGAACATACAAAAGATTCTGTGCATATAGAAAGCTAGCATGTCAGGGGTAGGGTCTAACTTGGACTTCTCCCTAACATGCTAGTTTTCTATGTGCAGGGAACAGGCAGATTTAGCACAAGAAGTTCCCCTATATATGCCTCATTGGAATGTAATCATTATTTCATTTTTACCCCACCCTTCCTCCAAGTAAGTCAGGACATTGTGCATGGTTCTCCTTGCAACAATCTTGTGAGATGGATTAAGGTGGCTTTTTGGAAAGGGCTCAAATCATACCTATTTCGTCTGGCCTTTGGATGATGGTTGTCTGTGTGCCCTCTGTCCCTTTGAACTACTGTCATAGTTCGTTTACTCCCCTGATCAATTGTTTCCCACCTTCCAAAAGGCCTGATGAGGAGAGTTGGGTCTCACCTTATTTTTTAACATTCTGTGTGTTCATGTTAAATGTTTAATGTTTTTAAATATTTTTAATGTGTTTTACTTACTGTGGTTACATTGTACTAATATGTTCTCTGTAAGCTGCCTTGGGCATTTGCTTTGGCATGGGAAAGCATGAAACTCTTCAAATTAAATAAATAATGAAAGTAACAGATAAATAATATTTTAAGGTGTTATTTGGATTTTCTACCTCTAGTACCGCGTCAACTCAGAGTTATGGGTTGACCCTGAATAAGAGGTGAAGGGTTAAAGCATGCGGAGAAGGGTGGCTATCCTGGGACATGAGTTCATCTGAACAGGCACTACAAGATTGTTTAAGTGAGTTGCATGCTTTAATGTTGCAAGACCTTTGCAGCCAGTCATTATCTTGATCTTTTTTTTTCCTGGGAAATGGCTGTTTTCTGTCTGAAAGTATTCAGCATATGATGGTTCTGGATTGCACAATTATCTGAAAAGTTCAGGTAATCAGATATCCAGATAACCAGTAATGCTGCAGGTCATGAGTTGGCAACCTTCTTCTGCATGAGGGCCAGACATCAGATCCATCAATAGTAAGAACTGATATGTGTGCGCAAACGTCCTGGTTAGGCCACAGAACTAAGAAAAAAGAGATGGGCACAACACAGAGAGTTGTTTACTCAGACAGAGAATGATGCTGAAAGGAAGCTTATGCCCTTGATTTGTTTACACTGTAAGCCTTACAGAAATAAGGCGGGGTAGATCTATCTTTTTGGGACTATGGGTCAGATGACTTTGGGTGATGGGCCGGATCTGGCCAGTAAGCTGTAAGTTGCCTACCCCTGGCTGTAGGTGATCACCTCTCTCAACTCATTAATGGATAATCTGGAATTTTTCACTGCTATCTTCAAGGAGAGTATCTTAATAGCCATGAGTATGTTTCTTTAACTGTAACAGTGTCGAGTTTCGTTCTAGACAGGCTGGGAAAATGAACAGCTTGTGGACTCTTCCTGTCCCTCTCCCTGTAAGCTGATCTGCTTGGACACACACACACACACACACACACACACACACACACAGAGAGAGAGAGAGAGAGAGAGAGAGAGAGAGAGAGAGAGAGAGAGGAAAGAAAGTGCTAGAGTTTAAATCCGCAGTAATGCTGCAACTTGGGAGTCCTTTCCTCCTTGATTCTGAGGTGCAAAGGTGGTTACTTGGTGGCAAGGGCTTAGGGTTGTGTAGTCTGAGCTAAACCAAAAGATTTCTGTGGTCTGTATAATCCTATGGGCAAACTTGCTTAATTGTCATATGTGCTTATTCTACATACAGGCATGCCCCAGTATCCGCTGGGGTTTAGTTCCATATCCCACTGTGGATACCTGAATCTGTGGATACTGAGGATGCCTTTTTAAAGATGGGGGAACATCAGTGGTTTTGCTGCAAAAAGGTAAAAAAAAAAGAGATTTGTTTAATGTTCCCCTGTCTTTTTAATGGGTGTCTTAGTATCCACGATATCCATGGATAACTGAAACTGTGGATACTGAATCCGTGGATACCGGACATGCCTGAATTTTTATTTCTGTTGTTCTGTTCTGTTAGTTCTGTTCTGTTGTTAATGGGAGAGACAAAAGTGCTGTGCAAGACATTTGAACCTTCCCCCCTCACTCCTGGTGGTGGGTAAACAGCCATACCTCAGTAGTAGAACATATGCCCAGGCTCAGTCTCCAGGTGAGGCACTGAAAATTCCCATCTGAAACCTTGGAGACCTACTGGAAGCACTGATCACACTATGCTAGATGGACCAAATTGTCTTGAGTCCATTCAAGGCAGCTTCCCATGCTACTAAATCAGTGGAAATTTTGATAAAATCCTTGCAGTGGACTCTGAGAGCTTGATGAAACTTGCCCACACACTTCTGAGCTCATCTTTATATCGCAGGCTGGTAAATAGCCATTCAGCTAGTCACCTGTGGTGAGCAACAGTCATGTATAGCCGATCAGACAGAGATATTTTTTGTCAGTTGGAAGGAGCTGGTTCTCTCTTTTGTAATGTTGATGAATTACAAATGCCTAACATAAGGATTTAGGAGCAGATGGCTAGCACATTTAGTAAAGTTTAAATGATTGACTCAAGATATTTTAGATGAGAAATTGTAGTCAGGATTTGCATAGGAGAATAAAAGTAACTCTAATGCAAGAAAACTTTTATTTTTAGATGAGACGTGCGTATAACCCAAGAAGCATACCTTTTTGGTGTGAGAGAAGAAGGAATGTACCTTGTAAAATGGCATCTGCCACCTGCAGTTTTTATCAGCATTTGTTTTAAAATATTTTTAACTGCTTGTTTAACTCAGAGCACAATTTTAATTGATGAAAAGTAAGTGGATTAACCTAACAGATTAGCTGATTAAATGTTGCAGCCCTAGTAATCCTTGCGAATGTATTTGCAAGACTGCCTTAAGGACTAGAAACTTAAAACGGAGAAAGATGCTGAGTTATGCACTTGAGTGGAGCCAGAAAAGAATATACTCAGACTTGGGGATATTATTATCTCTTATTATGGTCTGAAACTTAGCTTTGGTTGTTTAAAATATTGATTGACATATTGACAATATAGGAAGGTAAAATACATGCCTACATTAATAGAGATCATATTCCTGAGAAATCACTCCTGAGAAATTATTTATATTATATATAATACGAACAATGGAATTAAGACAAAGAGGTAAATTAAACCTCACCAGTTTTAGTATTTTTAAAATATTAGCCATTTTTCTGCACTTATTTCTGTATCCAACATACGGATCAGTGATTCCACTTTTCCAGGCAGCCTTGGTGGATCCCTGCTACATGCCTATCATACATCATAATTCTCGTGAAGTTGGGAGTGTCGCTCTGGAAAGGAAGACCAGGTGTTAACCTGGGTGGCTGTGTCATTTGAATGGACAGGAAACAGGATAATAATATTTAACTCACCCACATCTTCCGCTTGACAGTTCTCAAAGTCATCTCACAAGCATTAATTAGTGACTTTTTCATCCAGCTAAATATACTGCTGCCTTTCTTAGCTGCACAAGTGTATCATGTGTCACTTTGTCAAAATAGCACTTGGGATGCACATTGGAGCATGATGGCTCAATAGCAAGGTGATCCTGCCTACAGTTGAATAACTATTCAAAAACTTAGTCCTCAGGACTGTAGGAAATGGCCATAGTATTCTATAAGCAGCATCTGTTGAAGCATCAAATTGGGAAGAGGAATAATTGAAACTCAGCAAAATTGATTGGCAGTAGATTCAGGACAAAGAAAAGACTTCTTTAAACTGTATGCAGTTCTTAATGGAGCCCATCCTAAAATGTGGAGATGGTCACTAGCTTAAATTACTTTGAAAGGTGGTTAAACAAATCCATAGAAAAGTGGTCTCTTAATGACTATTAATTGTGTCCCATAAGTGGGACCTCAAGATACAGCTAAGGAGATCTGTTGCCTCCACCATCCCCTGCTTTGTGGGTTTCCCAGGGGCCTCTGGTTCAGACAAAGCTGAGAAGGGCCCTTGTCCAATACCCTGAAGAGCATGCCGAGTTTGCCGGATCAGTGGCCTGTCGTGGACAGCAACCTCTGTTTATATTTGTAGTGGAGAGCCAACTTCCTTTTTTCCATTCTGCAGTCTTCCTATATACTCAAAAGCTTAACGAACAGTTGTCCAGATAAAAGATCACTCTCTCTCTCCTGGGTGCAGATCTAGTGTTTCATCAGGAGGTCTGAAAACAAAATTACACCCACAGTGCTCCTTAACAAACCTTCAAAGAAGACTAATGCCAGGATATTGGCTGTAGCTTTCCTCCCTAATAACACCTGTAATGACAGGTTAAATGTGTGACTTTTCTGGCACAGGAAAATAGGCAGGGAATTGACTGTGCCTGTGTGTGGAGTGCTGTGCTGGCTGCCCCCCTCGCTCTCTTTGTGTTTTTTCATCCTGCAAGCTTGGTATAAATTTAGCCCATTCAGTTTAAGGGCTAGTATCATGTTACCCCCAGACTGCTGAGCTGGGTTTTCAATTTAAATGTAAAGAGAAGACAGATCCCCTTTTGTGTTTAAATTAGTTCAGCTTGCAATCTTTTCTTTCCCCCACCCAGCAGCCCAAATAGCTGGGGTGGGTTTTATCTTCTGCTGTGAGCAGTAGCAAAATGCTGGCTGAGCTTTGAAGGGCCCTTTTGCCTGCTTTAGTTTCTCTCCTGAAGCCTGGCGGTCCACGCTGGTGTCTTAAACGATTAGATTAGATTGCTGGCCCAGGAGTGACGAAACTGACCTGCCAAGCCAAGGTGGGTGCCCTGCAGTCATTGCGCTGTTAGCAGAAGCACAGATTTGTCTGCTTTTTGCAACGATAACTCCTGCTGGGAGGCTGTGATGTTGAAAACAAGGAAAGACAATGGCTGGTTTGCTGTTCTTGGAAAGAGGTGCATGACGCAAGTATGGGGTATTATATGGGTGTGTTTGTGGTGAGGAAGGTGGGTTCCAGTCTAGGCCAGTGCAGTTATGAGGCACACTGAAAATGTGCTTCAAATGGCGGCCTTGGGCACACCTTGTTTCTCCAGAAATGTTGTCCACAACATTATCCTGCAATGTCCTGAAAACACCCTCCCTCTCTGCTTGTTGCCACAGGTAGGGATTTGAGAGGCAGTTTCTTTAAGACAGTGCATTCGTATTGCACATGGAGGGATCCTTGTGCCACTGCTGTAGAGTGGTATCCTTTTTATTTATGTTTATTTGAAGAATTTACAGTATGTCCTGTGTTTCCCATGCTGAAGCAAATGCCCAAGGTGGCTTACAGCTCAGTAGGCTATAGGAGGGGGAATCAATTGTCCAGGGGAGCAGTTGAGCTACAGCACTATTCCAGAGCCCTCACCAAAAAGCCATGAAGGAGTGTGCAGTTCTTAATTCTTCTGGAAGGGAATTCCATATTTGTGGAGCCACTACAGTGAAGGCTCATTCCCCAGCTGCCATCCCTTTAACTTGGGACAGAGAGGGCACTTGGAAGAGCCCCTTCAGATGACCTAAGAGGTCAGGCTGGAATGTACGGGAGATTGCAATCCTTTAGGTAGCTTGGACTCAAGTCATGAAGGGCCTTCAGGGTCAATACCATCATCTTGAATTGAGACCGGAAACAAATGGGCAGCCAGTGTAGCTGCTGAAGCAGTGGTCCAACTGAGTCAAGCCGTCTAGACCCTGTAGCCACCAGGCCACTGCATTTTGCACTAATTGTATTCCAAATAGTCCTCAAGGTAGCCCCATGTACAGTGAGTTACAGTACAGTCTTGAAGTCACTAACCTTTTTATATATTTTTTTTAATTCTATACGTTGTCAGTTATTTTTTTTACAAAGTCAGACCTAGAGGACGGCATGATCTTGTCTAAGAGGATTAGATGCCTTTCTTTTTCGAACCTCTCTACAAAATGGGCACCCATCCTAGAAGGGGAACTTCTTTTTCTGCCCACTGCCACAGGAGAGGTGTCATAACAGCTAAGCAAATGAAATGTGAGCTGGAAAATCTTCAATCCAAATTTTCTCCTTGGCCGGAAAGTCATTGAGGGAGGCCATTGAGTGGCCTCCCTCTCTGACTCAGTCTTCCCATCTGTAATAAGGAGGTAATAATATTGGCCTTCTTTGTCCCAGGGCAGATGTTGCAACCATCTTTTTGAAGTCAAGCAGATCTAGTTGGGTGAGAAGCCATCTCTAAGTTCTATATATATGATACTTTTTGTTCTGTGATGGCAGAAGGGCAGGATATAAATGTAATAAAATTGTAAGGATTACAAAGATAATGTATGTGAAATACTTCAAACATTTAGCAAACCTTTACAGTATATCTTATGCTTATGTACTGTGAAGGAAGTACCACTGTATAGCATGTAGAAGGTTTGCTCCCTAGCACTTCCAGATAGAACTGAGAGAGACCCCTAAACCTGGAGAGCTTGCTCCCTAGGAAGTGAATCTAGGATGATGACCCCAATAGTCTTGGTGAAAACTGGAAGACCCCACTGGTTGGTGGTCAGGTGAAACCTTGCTTGTGCAGCTGCAAGTGATTTATCCTGCATCTTGAGGGCTGCCTTAAAACGAACACTGCCAAATTTATGGCCAGTGCAACTGAATAGTCCAATTGTACAAGCATTTTGGAAGGATATTGCAGTAGCTATTAGGGAAATAATGGCATGAGCTCTTATTCCACCCAGACTCCTTTCTCTTATGTTACATGGGCTGGCCCAAGATCACCTGGTGCCTTAAGTAGTATGCCAAATGCTGACCCCGCCCCCTTACTTGGTCATGAGCCAGCTTTCCTTCCTCCCACTACCTGGATTAGAAAAGGAAGAAGTGGATGGAGCAGAAGAGGAAGTGTGGAGGAAGAGAGGAGCTTCTATGTTCTAGCCCACCATTCTCTTCTCCTCCTTCATTCCATTCCCTCTTTTATTTTTTCAATCCAGGAATGGGAGGAATGAGCAGTGGAGGCCAGTTGGTGGATGGAGGTGGATGACTGCCCCCTGCCATCTTCTGCCTGAGGTGACTGCCTCAGTTGACCTAGTGCATGGGTTGGCCCTTTCTGTGACTTAGATCAGTGTGGAAAGAATGTGGGGGATGAGTTGCCAGTTTGTTAAGAGCAGCTAAAATGCTATTAAGGATGGAAACGGCCTCCAGTGCCCAGCATTGAAAGTTGGAAAGGAAAAATCTGGCAAGTTCTGCTTATGAGCAAATTGATGGCATAGAAAGTGATGGGGGCAGGGAAGTGCGGGAATGAGATTCTGTGCAGAAATGTGGCTAAGTGTGCTCATTGTTCTTGTCCTATTGTAATAGAATGATGCCTAGGGAAAACATTAAGACAAGAAGGGGTTTCCTGGATTGGAAGGCATATATAATGACTATTTTGGACTGTGTCAAGAATACCTTTGTTATATTATTAATGTGTATTTTGTATATTTTAGCAGCTTTTTGAAATGCATTATTTACAAAAAGCACAAATGTAGGGCCCACGCTTAGATCTGAGTTTAGGTGACATAATTTAGCAGGGGGATCAATATCGATCGATTGGAGTACTTGTAATGAGCATTCCCTGATTTCTTTTTTAAAAGTAGGTTAATGATGGAGCAATCAATTGTTAATCTGTTGCAAAGAAGCAGATAGTGTGTCATTGTGGTTACAGCCCGCTCTTGGTAACTGCCCATATGTGGCCTACCTCAAGGAATAGCCTTTAATTAAAGATCGACCGCTTTAATTAATTTATCTTTCTTCTGATCATTCACTCCTGGTTCTTGTTGCTGATATATGTTGGATCAGTAACTGAAGCGTGTGATTTAAAATGATTGGTGGTGAAGTGGAGAGCTAATTGAAATATGCAGAAATAGAATGGGGCAGTGTTCTTCAAATGGTGGGTCAAGATCGACCATAGGGAGCAAAAAAGGGCAATTTCCCCTTAAGGGGAGTGGCCCCAGAAATTACTGCTCAGCACTGGTGGGCATTTAGGGGTATGAGCCTTGCTGGAGAGGGGGTTGAGGGGCTGCCCAGAAGGACTGGGGATTAACTTATCCAGGGCGAAGTCCTGGCTGGTTCCTAGAACATTGAGATAGGCAAGACTGTTATGCTCCCTCTGAAGTGGTACTCCTCTCCTTTGCCCTTTCTCTTGGGCCTTTGTCATCCTGGAACTAGAGGTGGATGAAGGGTGTAGCAGGGGGGTGACAAGCGCAATGGGTGCTGACAGCAGCAAGGCGCTGCTGTGCAGAACAACCCACATCCTTTTTGCCCCCCCCCCAGCTTCCTTGCGCTCGTATTGCTCCTTAATGAAACTATTCTGGGCACAGGGAGGTGTGGCTTGACAATGCACAGGGGTGGGGCAACGCGCTGGGGGCGTTGTGATGTCTTGTACAGCCCTGCTTGGAACTGGGGTATCCCGCTCCAGAAGAGCCACCAGTGGTTTTAGTTTAGCTATGTCCTTATTGAGCTAGCTTTCTATCAGGCAGGGAAAGTAATCTGACTGGCAAGTTGTTTATAAATGGCTTTTTCACCAGGGTGCTCAACATGGTGTTCAATAGGGAAAAAACCCAGTCAATTTAAAATTAATAAAAGCCCAAAGGAGCAACCAAACACACAATAGCCACCATGACTAAAATGGTCAGTAGACAAATGCTTACCTGGAAAAAAATGTGTTCGCCACATGGCAAAAAGCAATCAGTGAGGTGGTTTGGTGGGCTTCCCCGGGGAGGGTGTTCCAAAGCCTACATACTGGAAATGGGACAAGGATCAGGGACCCATCTGAAACTCTGTGTTCACACAGGTGTAGCCTAGAGAAGAAAGTCACTCAAGTCACCACTTAAGTGATCAAAATACAATCAAAAACCTCTTTATCACAACACGCTCTTCAGCTGGTGCTGTTTGCAAACTTTTTTCCCAGCACAACTTGCTTGCTTGGAAGGGTGAGATCATAACTAAGGTATTTAGGATCAAATCACTGCTTTGAATGGAGGCAGATGGACTAACACCAACTCATGCTTTTACAAGTTGGGAGAACATTGCACATTCTGCTTCTGCAGCCACCAGTTGAGGACTCTCCCTGCCAGAGGGGGAAAGAGAGACTGCGCTTATAGGAAAGGTCAAACAATTTGTATGCAAAAGAGCTCATAAAACAGCAGTTGGTCAATGTTTGTGGATTGTTTCTATCTCCAATGCTCTTAATTCACAGGCAATCTTAATCTATGCAGCCTTGGACTGAGTCAGGCCATTAGGCGCTCTAGCTCTAGGTTGTCTGTGCAACCTGGCAGTGACTCTCCAAGGTTTCAGACATGAGCCCTTCTCAGTCCTAACTGGAAATGCTGATAGGGATTGAAACTGGGACTTTTTGCATACTGATTCAGTATCCCTTATCCAGACTGGTTGGGATGGGAAGGTGTCTGGATTTCGGACTAACTGCATAAATATAAATAAAAGAGAAATGCTTCCGCTTGCTCTTTTCACTGTTATCCATTTGGGTGTCTGCTGGCCTCTTTGACATTTTTCAACAATGTCTGCATAGGCACACAGCACAGAGCAGAGAATGGAACTTATAACCTGTTCGTGGGAATGAGCACAAGACCTTCTTTCTACGGAAAGTTTTTAAAAAGTCTTGGAAAAAGATGTCTGGATTTTGGATGACCAGATAAGAGATAATCTACCTGTATAAAGCCTGCTGTCTCCCACTGAGCCACAGACCACCTTTCATCATGCCTTGGATGCTCCTGGGTCACAAACAGCTGTTGAACTGTAAGCAGCACAGAGCAACTCAGAGGAACTGATCACTTCTGCAGAGACAATCTTGTCAATTACATGGAGCCTAATTTTGAAAAGGAGACCTACATAGTACAGCACATCTTTGATCCCGAAAAACACGTGGGCTGGGTTGTTTTTTTGTGTTTTCTTTTGCAGAAGTGTGATTAATGTTCATTAATTACAAAATGAGACTCTGTGTGTGTGTGCGCACGCGCGCGCGTATGCTGATGGCTTCTTGGCAGAATAATAATCACTCCTGCGCTTCTCTATGCGCTACCGGCAGATGCCATGAAACGGCAGCAGGTGCATGACTCGCATGGGTGCCTTGCCTTGCCCTGATTCATTAATGCCTTTAATTGCTACTTCCCCAAACCCCGCAGAGGCCACCGCATGCTAAACTCTACAAAGCCAGCAGCTGCTGTGTCATCATTCCTCTATGCTCATAATCCATTGGTAGAGGTGTTTGAAAACAGTGTTATTTATCTTACTCAAAAGTAAGATAAATTGTGTTCAGGCTGTAATTCTATCTTATTCACTGGAAACAAACAACTCTATCCATTGGATATATTAAATTCTTTTTAAAAAAAAATAGGGGGAGGAACTTAAGTCATTTCCATTTTTAGCCATAAATGATGGAAAACTCCAGATATGACATGAACTCCAATTCTCATGAGACCAGTGTGGTGCCAACCGTCCTAGCCCAATCTAAAACATACTGCTGTAGTTTTGTGCAGAATGCTTGCAGTGTGGTCCGAAGGATTATTTTACTTTACATTTAAGTCCCATTAAATGTCAATTAAATGCACCAACGTGGTTTCTTTACAGAAGATATTTCAGGCAGCAGAAGCTTTTGCAGAATAAAAGTCCACTTCTGTACCACCTTTCATTGGTGTTATCCAGATGCATATAACAAGGGTAAAATGGCATGGTTGGTCAATTTAGAGGGGTAAGCAAAAGAGAACATGAATTAGGAGCACAAACCTGATGTTGCCTGAGAAGTGAGAGGGCAATCCTAACCTGGAGTTAGGCCAGCACAGTTAGGCCAGCAAAGTCTGGCTGGCACAAGGGCCATTGTAAAGCATATTTGGTTCACTCTTGGAGTCAGGGAGAATGGCACACATCTGTGTGCTGGCCTGTCTGACTCCGAGAGTGGTCTAAACATACTTCACTGTGTCCCTTGTGCCAGCCAAACTTGCTGGCCTAACTCTGTCGGCCTAACTTCAAGTTAAGATTTAATTACATCCTGAATCTCACTGCGTTGAATGTGTTATAAGGGTGTAGGATTGCAGCCTTAGGGTGCAATCGTAACCAACTTTCCAGCATCAGGGTTAGGGCAATGCAGCGCCGAGGTCAGTGAACAAACCTTTCCCTACCTTGAGGAGGCCTCCGTGACTACTATTCCACTGCAGGATGCAGCTCATGCCCCATTGGCACAGCTTATGTCAGTACTGGGAAGTTGGTTAGGATTGAGCCCTAAGTGATAAGTCTGGCAGGTATGTGAGTAAGGCAAATATAGATGAAAAAATGGTTTAAAAAACCAATGGGGCTAAATGGCTCTAAAACGTAATGGGTATGGATTGTAGTAATTATGTAGGTAGTGAGTTGGTGTGATGTAGTGGTTAGAATCAGGGATGGTTTCCATCTTTAAAAAATCAAGTTTCTAGATCTCATGGTTGTGGAAGAAAACCTTGAAAGCCAGTTCAGTGTCAGCAAAAGTCTGATGAGGGCAAAAATATTTAGAGCCCGATCCTATCTAACTTTCCAGTGCCAAAGCAACCGTGCCAGCAGAACACAAGCTACATCCTGCGGTGGAGTGATCAATCACGAAATTACTTTTCTTCAAGGTAAGGGAACATTTGGGCGCAATCCTAACCAACTTTCCAGCACTGACATAGCTGTGCCAATGGAGCATGTGCTGCATCCTGCAGTTGGGGGCAGTCACAGAGGACTCCTCAAGGTAAGGGAGTGTTTGTTCCCTCAGCTCGGAGCTGCATTGCTCTTACCCCAGTGCTGGAAAGTTGGTTAGGATTGCACCCACTTGTTCCCTTACATCAGGGCTGTGTTGCAATTGTATTAGCAATAGAAAGTTGGTTACAATTGGACTTTTAATGTACTATATCTTGGGGTTTGAGCCCAAAATTGGAAACAGGTCTGTATTCACATGAATAAATGGCACTTGGCATATTTCTGTTGGACAAGGGCTCTCCCCTCCTGGTCTAGTCTGGAAGATATTTTTTCTGTATGGACAAGGAGGTGAAATAATCCATATAGAGCACAATCCTCACCTGGCACAGTTAGGCCAGCAAAGTTTGGCCGGCACAAGGGACACTGTAAAGTATGTTTGGCCCACTCTCGGAGTCAGAGAGGCCAGCCCACAGACATGCACCATCCTCCCTGACTCCAAGAGTGATCCGAACGCCCTTTACGGTGGTCCTTATACTGGCCAAACTGTGCCGGCCTAACTCCAGGTAAGGATTGCGCCCATAAGCTAGTAAAGTATAGTCACTAAGAAACTATGCTACAAATCATAACTTGGTTTGACTTCAGCCTCTGTCTTGAAATCTTCTCAGCCTCAATTCCATATTTAATTGCATATCCGGAAAAATGATACTTCTTATAAGTACAGGTATTCCATCAGGACACTATATGTGCAGCACATGGTGTACTCTAAGTGTTCTATAAACGCTTACAATTATTCTGGGGTACTCCAGCTGCTTAACATCAAGTCCATATGCCTGCTGCTTTCTTGCTTTTAATCCTCTCCTGGAGAGAACTAAGTGTGTTAAGGGTGGCTGTACTGAAGCTGCTACCCATTTGTCACTCTTATGGATTATCCGTATCTTGTCATATTGAAAACTAGTGAAACGTTATAGAGAAATGCTTTGGGGGGAGACTAAGGAAGTTCAGCAAAACTGTCCTTGAACAACTTTTGATCATGTTTGGAATTAAAAAAATAGGATTTGTTTCTGGGATCATCGAAGAACACAAGCAAATATGCTTTTAAAAACTGGAATAAAATGACCACAAAGGGCAAGTAGCCTGGGATTATTGGCTTGTTGTTGTTGGAGGCAGAACATGACATCAGCAACCATTATCTTACCCATCCAGGAGGTCAGTGTTTTGAAATTGAAAGACTTGGTCCCCTAACATTGCTTGCTTGCTTGGATACATTAATCCAGCAGTTCCTAAGCTGTGCAAGGACACTGTTGTTTGCCACAAGGAAACAAATTAAATTGGTCAGACTATGAATCCAAAGCACTCCTCTTGCAAACCTCCTTCTCCGTGGATGGGCCCTGGCTTATGGCGTGTGGCTATGTGGGAGAGAGAGGGGCTAGTTTTCTGGGACTATGTTACAGGCTCTTATCTTCCCCTCCCCATCTGCAAATGAACTTCCTCCAGAAGAAGTGATACAGGGAACTCGGGAAGAAAACCATTTGTGATTTTGTATTGGGAGGAGATATTGTTATTGTCTCCTCCAGGTGCTAACCCCAGTCACAGGGGCTTCTGGAGGAAACCTGTTCATGTGATCAAATTGGATTCCCATTTGTGTCTCTGCAGGAGTTGCTTCTCTGGACTGCCTCCCCCCCCAAGGAAGTCACGTACCCAGATCAGTGGTTGTGGGAAACAGCAGGAAAGGGGGCCTCCTCCAAGGATGGAGTCAGTTTCTATCCCTCAGACTACTTCACAGAGTTATTGTGAAGATAAAATGTGATTGTGGCATAACCATGTGCTCCACCCCAGTCACCTTGGACAAAAGTCAGGATATAACGGCAGTGAATAAATTCTGAAACGAGACATTTGCCAGGTGTAAGTCTGAAATGTGGCTCCTGTCTTAATTTTGAGGTATGTGTGTGCGCGTGCCTCAACTGTTGACTGTTTGGGGATACCCCGCGTAGTTGGGAGGAGGAAAAACCTGAACATTCCTACATTTCTTGTGTTCTTCTGTTTCTGACCTGCTGGCTTTAAAGGTGGATCATTGAATGTGGGCGGGTGGGGGTACAAGGGTGGGGGAGAAAGAGAGAGGCCAGTCAGTGGTACTTGTTGGAGAAGCTTTTGGCTAGCAGTCACAGCGTGCTCAGCAAAACATCTGTTGCCCCACATGGAGAGGTGCCAAGAGGTGGCGATTATGTGGCGTGATCCCAAAAAGCCAAGGACATATGGACATTTATATATAAATGTCCACCTAAAAGGCGCGCGTGACTCTCCTCTATTCCGGTGATGGCTCTATTTGAGGCTGGCTCAGCTCAGCCCCCTCTGTTTTGTAACAGAAACTTGTCCAACTCTTGACGGTGGGCAGGCATAGTAGTAGACGCCGGTTCCAACACACCATTGAAATGAAATGTTGTGAAGTTAAACAGAAATGGATCTTAACCAAGAAGAGGAAAACCAAATAAAAGGGACAGAGGCTGTTTTAAAAGCATGACTCCAAATAAACAAACTTGGGAAAGCATAGGACTCTCTGTCGGGATTATCTTTCCATTTCCTTGGTTGTCTCTCCTGTGCCAATATTGCTAGGTCAGGGGTCGGCAACCTTCTTCTGCAAGGGGGACAGACATTGGGCCCATCAGTAGTAAGAATGTGTGTTTGATACGCATGCATGAAGCTCCCAATTAGGTCATAGAGCAAAGGAAAAAGTGGTGAGTGTGGCACAGAGAATGACATTCAGGGTGCAATCCGAAACTGAAGTTAGGCCGGCATAATTAGGCCAGCAGAGTTTGGCTGGCACAAGGGATACTGTAAAGTATGTTTGGACCATCTCAGAATCAGAGAGGCCAGCACACAGATGTGTGCCATCCTCCCTGACTCTGAGAGTGATCCAAATGCGTTTTACAGTTGCCCTTGTGCTGGCCAAACTTTGCTGGCCTAACTCCAGGTTAGGATTGCGCCCTCAAAGGAAGCTTCTGCCTTTGGTCTGCTTACACAAGCCTTGCAGAGATAGAATTACAAGCTTTAAATCTTTTTTAGAACCACCTCGAGCTGGGTGGATATATTGGCCAAAAGATTTTGAGTGGCAGTCTGCATCTGGCCCTTGGCCCTTAGGTTGCATATACCTGCTCTAGGTTGTAAGCCCCTTGAGGTAGGGACCTGTCTTCTCACTCTATGTAAAGTCATTGTATATTGGTGGTGGTGCTGTATAAATAATTACTGGGGTTATGGGTTTGATTTGCAATGAAGCCTGAAGCTTTCAATTTATTTTTTCAACTTCGTGGTAGAGTGTGTGCTTTGCATGCAGAAGGTTCCTGGTTCAATCTCCAGCACCTCCACTTAAAAGGATCTTGGGTTGCAGGGCTTTGAAACACCTTCTTCCTGCAAAGCAGGCCCATCCATGTGGCAGTTGCCTAGGGCAGCAGATTAGTGGGGAGTGCCCATCTCAGTTGTCCACTCCTCCTGCCAGTGCTGTCGCATTGGCACCTGTGAGTTGGCATGGGGAAAGAGAGTCTGTAAAGGGCAGCCTCATATCTTCTACTATAGTGGAACTTGGCTTTTCTGGACCAGTCACTGAGCAGATTCTTCTGACAGAGCTGAGTTGTAGAAGTATTCTGCACAGTCACTGGAATCACTCCCAATTTTGTATAGCAGTAGAGCAATATCTCTTCCACACTTGCTGGAGAGTATTGCTGCTGGGGGAAAGCCTCTGTTCCCTCCACCATCACCTCACCTACAATCCTTGCTTTAAAAAAAAATCTGGCTAAGTGTGTAATTAACACATTTAGCTTGTAAGTTATCAAGTGCCTAGTCCAGCAATTTTCAACCTTTTTCATCCCACAGTATACTGACAAGGCGGTAAAATTGTCAAGGCACTCTATTAGTTTTTTACAATTGACAAGGCACACCATGCTGCTGATGGAAGGGCTCAAATTTTCCAATGGCCCTACTAATAAGTGGTCTTCCCCCAAACTCCAGTGGCACACATGCAAACCATTGGCAGCACACCTATGTGCCCCGGCACACTGGCTGAAAATCACTGACCTAGTCAGAGTCACCTAGTCAGAGTCACTGACCTAGCCTTCATGCATATGTCTTTGAAACAGCTGAATGAGCTGAAGATATTAGATATCTTCTAATATTAGATATCAGATATTAGAGCAAGCGAAAATATTTTTCTGTTAGTTGCTGTAGGATATACTGATGGAATTCCAGCAGGGTACAAAGTTGTGATCACTGCTTTTGAGAACACAAAAGTCTAAGCACAGAGACATGTTTACATGCAAACATAGTAAGCTGCATTTTGTCTTGTGTAAACCAGCTTTCCAGGTTTCAGGCAGGAGTCCTTCCCTTCTCTACCTGGAGATGTCTCCAGGGCCCTTCTGTATGTAAAGACGCCACTCAAAACCACAAGAGTTTTGGCCTCTCCTTGTAAGTTCACTCCCTCTGTTATGTTTGGACTAGACATTGTGTTAAATGCACCATTGGCTGTGATCAGTAAAACAAAAGTTAGTAGCTGTGGGAACCCCAATCCAGAATGGGACTGTGGCATGCAGAAGGTTTTTTTCTTTAAAACAACAACTGCAATGCTTTGCCCCCACCACAGTTCTGATCTGGATGACTCCTGCCCTCACATCTGCTGTTGTGCCCCAAGAGGGAAGTTCCCATTGGTTTAGGGGACAGGGTTATGATATGCCAACTGTGAAAGGTCCTCCCCAGGCAGATCTGGTTGGCATCTGTGTTAAGCTGTCAGGTGGGAAGAGATTTATTTTTTGATGACTGGAACCTTTTTAGCCTGTTTCTAATGGGATAAATGTTCATGTGTTTCTGCTGGTCAAATCTGTAAAAGTTGTCTCTCTGGCTTTTAATCTGATTCCTTTTTACATGCCACCTTGAATACTCCTTTAACAGAAAGATAGAAATATTTTAAATAACATTTGTTTGTTCAGCCTTGAGAATGGGAGTACAATTGTTAGTAGCCAACACGCATATTTTTAGTGGGCCGTTTGTCCTCACCCGCCTGTGCTAGGGCCCAATCCTATCTATCTTTCCCGTGCTGATCTGGCTGTGTCAGTGGGGCATGCAGTGCATCCTGCAGTGTAAAGCCAGCCACACAGGCCTCGTTAAGGTAAGGGAACATTTGTTCCCTTATCTTGGGGTTGCATTGTGGCTGCATCAATACTGGAAAGTTGGATAGGATTGGGCCCGGGCAGCTCAATCCTAAAATGCCTGGCCACCAAGGGCACAGCAGTATCCAAGTGACTACCTCTGCATCCTGTGGTAGCCAGGCAGCCGCCGGAGGCTTCTTGGAGGAAGGGGACATTTATCCCCCTGGGTAAGCCCAGAGACCCACCAATGAGTCTCCTCACATCTGCCTTGGCTATTTAGCCAGCACAGAGGAGAGGCCCTCCGTGTTGGGATGCATGGCTTGATGTGGAGGCCTGGATCCGGCAGCAAAGGTCACTCCCTGTCTGCCCCCCCCCCCCCCCCCCCCCCCCCCCCAGTGGAGTGCCTGCATCAAGAATGCTAGTGTCAGAAGTTGAACTTGAGCCAGAATGATATAGTCGATAGTGTACGGGCTAGAAGTGGGGAGACCTAGTTTCAAATCTCTACTGAGCCATGAATCTCACAACATGACTTTGGACCACTCTCTATCTTTCAGCCTAACCTACCTCACAGGGTTGTTGTGAGGATAAAATGTGGTAGTGAAAAATCTTGTACACTTTGGAAGACGGGCAGGATACCAATGTTGTTCCTTCTTCTTCTTCTTATCATCATCCAGGTTCATGTCCTTCCTTTACCGTTATTTATCCTGGGACACTGTTTCAGCGGCCTCTGTATCCATTTGTTCCTCCCCTATAAAAAAGCATTGAGAGCATGCTCCACAGCACTTGCTAATATTTCTTCATCCATTGATCATTTCCAGTACAACATTTTGATCTTTTTAACTCTCCTTTGGTTTTAGTTTAGCGTTAGCTTTGTTTTGAGAATGGTAATTTGAAAAGCAGATTATAAGTGTATAAAATTAAAAAAAAAACACTGTGAAAACCCGAGGTAATGATTTGCAATACTAAAACACTCCCCTAAACAACAACCACCCACTGGCATTTGCTGATTTCAGAATGCAGATCAATGTTGGATGAGTAATCCAGTGTGATATTGTCAGTTGATGGACCACCACCAACCATGCATAATGGGGATATTAGCTTTGTCCCTCCAGTTTATTGGTAGTGGGCAATGGGTACTAGTGGCTCCTCCCACTTCCCCATTAGTGATTGGGGAAGTAACTGGTCTTAGGAAGGGGTCAGGTGCTCAACCTAACCAAATGGGTCCTCTAAGTGTGAGCCTTTAGCCAGTGCCTATCCTGGTCACCTCCTGACACTACCCCAGAAGGGGATGGTGAGGAACCCCTACAGACTGTAAAATGGCATTGCGGTTTGAAGAGCTCCCCTGTACAGATGGGACTGGACAAACTGTCAGTAAGGATTAGGATCTGAGGACATTGCTGCTGTGTAAGGCCTGTTGGCATGGTTGTATTGAAACAGCTATTGTTAACATACACAGCACACACACACACACACACACACACACACACACACACACACACACACGAAACCGTAGCCAGTCACAGCCTTTCACGGCCTCTTTGCTGCTTCAGCTGGCTTCTGGTAACTTCGGGACACAGGATGGAAAAAGTGCTTGCAAGCTATTTAAAGGCATCGGCCCTCTGTTTCCATCCACAATGGAAGGGGTGCAGCCGTATTTCAAGATCAGGGCGTGTTTTGTTTTTTACTGTGGTGTCTTTAAATAGTGGCTTCCCTTGAATTAATGCCCCCTCCAGCTGTTTGCAGCTGTGTTTGATTGAAATGCCTGGAAGTTGCTTGGAAAGTAGGTTAGGTTCCTTCTCTCTGCATCTTGGACAGGACCTACATTGGACAGGGCCTAGCCTCTGTGCTGTCTGTCCCCCAGGCACTCCCTTCCTGTCTCTCTCCAGAGTTGGCAGCAGAGTAATCTGGGCAGTGAGGTTGAAAAGTTGGCAACCTGCCACTGGTAGATGTGTATTTAACTGCTAGTGATTATAATGCTGTTCACTTCACCTGCCCATTTCCTGGAAAATCAAGTTGCATGTGCTGGTCCAAGAGCAGGCAAGCATTTGCATTCCCTGGCTTGGTTGGCAAACTGCCTCCCAGGCTTTAGGACAGTGGTTCCCAAACTGTGAGCCATGGCTCCTCAGGCAGCCATGGAAACCAGCCCAGGGAGCCGTGGAATCCTTGTGAAAAACCCACTGCCTTATACAATGTATAGGATTGTCGTCCTAATGGGGAGCTGCAGCCAATGGCCCAATAGGTCAAGGGATCTACAAAATTTAGAAACCACTGCTTTATAGGGAGAGTGTCCCAGCTCTGTTACCTTTTTGCTGGAGATGCTAGTGATTGAATGTGGGACCAATGTGTCCCTTTTCCAGCCTACCCCTCTCCACATTTCCTCCTCCTCTCTGTCCCCCCCCCCCCCGTTCCCTTTTCCAGGCCAGAGAGCAGAAGGAGAAGCAATGAAGGTGAATGGGTGGGTGGAGGTGGGTGCTCCCCAAATTGACTTTCTCAGCCACCAGCCTCAAGGAGGAGTGACAGAGGAAGGTGGTATTCCCCCCCCCACGCACACACTAATCAGAGGTATCTGCTGGATCTGGAATTCCAACTGCAGCTTGGAGGAAGGACAGGTTCTAAATGAGTCCTAGTGACGATTCTGAGTCTTTTAACTGTCCCTGAGATTCTTGCATGGCCAAGTAACATCTCTTGCCCTTCTCTCCAGTGGCTTGGGAGGACACACAGTGCCTGGAATGATCAGGATTGTTCTGCCCTCCCGTAGTCTCCTTCCCTGTAGTATTTTGGGTGTTTCGTATCTTACTGGGCATCAGCAGTTGAACTAGTTCAGCAGCCTCACATTACTGAGCTGTTTTGGGGAGTTTCAGCAGAATAGATGCAGTTCTGGATCACCTGAAACTGACCAGGAAGACAGGTTTTGTTTCAGGTGAGCTGTTTGCTTCTGCTGCCTTGGGTACAAACTCTTTCTGCCCCTTCCTTGTTCACATTTGCAAGGGAGTCTCCCCATCAAGTTGTCCTAACTTCAGTAAATAAAATGGATTCAGATGCCAGCTGGGGATGTTAAAAGCCCATTTGGTTGCAACCCCCAGATTTTGGAACTTCCTGGAGACCCATTCCCCCGCCTTTCTATCTCTTTGACACCTGGTTAAAACATCCTTGTTTTGTCAGGCATTTCAGTTGATTGGATTATCCCCTGCTGGATTTATTCTGTTTCCACTGTTCAGCATCTGTTTACAGTTTGTTATATTCTTATTGCTTGATTTTAATAGTACGTTCATATTGTTTTTATGAATTGAATTGCTAATTTTAAGGTGGTTTTTTTAGTTCCTTGAGGTGCAAAAAGGCAAGATATAAGCTTTTAGATGGATGATGCTGAAAGGCACTTGCTTTTTCGTGATGTGTCATAACACAGTAATATGTTTTAGTTTGGGGAACTGAAACACATATGCTTGTTGTTTTGCATTTGTACCCCAGCTTTCTGCCAAAGAGAACAGAGTGGCATCAGTGGCTTTCTTCTCATTTTATCCCTGCAACAGTCCTGCAATGGCAATAAGACACAGAGAGAGAAAGACCCATAATTTTGGCAGCTGAATGAGGATTCAAACCTGCACCTCCCCAACAAGAGTCTAAAACTGTTTTGTCACCTATTGTTCAGTCATTATTGGAACTGTTCCCTAATTAAATAATTCTTAGTTGATTATCGCCCAAGTTTTAATCCATTAATCTGCAGAAATTGGCAAATGAAGAATGCTGCTTATGAAGAGAAAAGCAGGCATTCTTTGCTTTTAGATATTGTGTATGTGTGTGTGTCACAGCAAACAGCACTTCAGAAGAAGTGGTATTTCTTTCTGCAAGAAGAGGAACGTCTATTATAAGATTAAGGTACTTGCGTTTGCAATGGTTAATGAGGTAGTGTTGGTGGTTTAAAGAATTTGACGCATGGTTAGTCAGAGGTACCTTTCTTAATTGATCTTGTTTTTAATTGGTTCATTTGATCAACTAATTGAAGAAATGTTGCAGTCCTGATTTTAAAAATTGACTACATCCTGATTTTGCTGCATTTTTCCCTGTCTCTGAGAATGTAGACAGAAATGTCATGGTAGCCTTACGGATACCATGTCTGGGGCGGGGGCATGGGGAGGTCTTGCGTTGTAAGACCTTGCGTTAGGTTACAGAACAATGTAACCTAAATGCAAAAAGTATCCTATCAAAATATATTCAATTAACTTAATTTTGATACAGTTTCAAAAATAAGTACCAAGAGCTTGTCAGTCAATCCATCCATTGGCCAAAGTACTAAGACGGGGAGCAAACTGGGTAAAATGCTACACGCCGGCTTTTACTTTATATAAGTACTGTAACTGCCCAATCATATTCTCCCCTATCTTCCTGGTGATGTAGCAACACTGAAATGGCTACCAATGCATCTTGAGGGGGGATGGGAAGCAATTGCAGAGGTTTCCTCTTGGTAAGGGAACATTCATTCCTTTATGTGGGAGTAAGTCTCCACAGAGAGGAAGGATCTTCTTAGACCTGCGCTAGTGAATTCGCGGGCATTGGTTTGTGTGGACCCAAACCCCACCCTTGTCGTCACCTCATCAATGTTCTACCCTGTACTGCCCCCATTCTGCCCTGCCTTTCCAGCCTCAGCAGGTATAAGAGGGAGCCACTGACATGTGCAGGAAGGCTCTGGCCTTCTTGCTGCTTCTCTGACAATGTGCACCTCCTAGAATGAAGCACACTGCTGGAGTGATTGTTATGACTGCTGTATGGCAGTCAGCACTAACTGAATGCTTGTTCCGCCAGTGGCGTAGTCCAATAGGATTGGGCTGCCTGAGGACTAGAAACTTGATTTTTCTTTTCTTTTCAAAAGAGGCTACAGCCCTGATCAGTAGAAGGTTTTTGCCCCTGTGCCTTCTGCTGGCTAATAATTTATGCCAATAAAGGATGGATAGATTGATTGGAATGCTTTTGTATCAAGTCAGAGAGGTCCTGAATCTTGGTCAGGAAGGAAGCATATAGGCCTGTTTGGTATTCTATGTTACCTGAAATTGTGAAATCTGATGCACAATTGCTTCAATTGAAAAGTCCAGTTCTTTTCCCACTCCCTCCTTTTTAGAAAATATTTCATGTTCTTAGCTCCCCAGATGTTTGAAGATGTCTGCACCTAGTGAGGAAACTTACTAAAACATAGACCGATTCAAATTTACTCAGAAATAAGCTTCATTGATTTCAATTGGCCTGAGTAAGTCTGAATAAGATTGTAGTTTATGGAACTACTTCAAGTGGAAGAACCTGCAAATTCCCCCCCCCACACACACACACTTCTTGCACTTCTAGTTGAGCTTTTTGGCTCAGAACTGGAACATAAAAAGAAGTGAAATTAAAAGAAGTAAGAAGTAAAAAGACCTTGTTTTGTGTGGTTTTTTTTGTCACCTCAGGTCTGTGCGAGTCCACTAGTCCCTGCACCAGGTTTTCTTACCCTGAAGCTGTTGCCAGTGTGTGGAGCCTGCCCCACACCCGTCCCCTGCCAAACCACGGCCTTTACCTGCGTCTTCCAGTGTTTCCCGTGCGACCCATCCTGTGGGAGCGCCTCGTGGGCCACCCCCGAGTTCACACAGCGTTCGGTGGCTCCAATGGTGAAGATGACAAGGTCCAAGACATTCCAGGCTTACCTGCCTTCGTGCCACAGAACCTACAGCTGCATCCACTGCAGAGCCCACCTCGCCAACCACGACGAACTCATTTCCAAGGTAAGCGGCCTGCATTGGGCTTTGCTTCAATGTACGGGAACTCTGGTTTCACTGGAATAACGCATGTGGAGAACCTGCCAGAGGGCTCTAGGCCTCGACAAGACAAGTCACTTTTGACCAGTGACAGTAGGGGCACCCCAGTGTTCACGTCAGTGGTTTTCAGCTATTTTCTTCTCACAACACACAGATCTCTATGGTCTACTCTGTGGTCTTCAGCTCTTGTGATATCACTTCTGGCTTCCAGGAGATGCTTTTGGGTTGTGTGGCTCTATATCCAGGGCAACTGTTTGTAATAACAAATTGTCTGTCCCTCTTCCTCTGCTGGCAAAGAAACAGAGCTGCAGAGCCTTTGAAACACAGCCACAAGAATCCAGAAGAGTTTTTCTGCTATGCTCCAAACTCTTTTGCGGCACTTCGGTTGAAAATTGCTGGTTCACACTAAGGATTGCTGCTCCAGCCTCATTCTTAAACTGTCAGACACTTGCTGAAGCCTCTGCTTCTTTCATCCCATTTATTCAGACACAGCCTGTCCTGTCTGGATTTAAAAACCAAGATGTTGGTTCTTTGGGTTAAAGATAACGGCATAAAAACAGAATGCTTCCAAATAATGAAAAATGAACCTTGGTTGTAAAATGGTAGGTTGTGCACAGCACGGTCCTTTTGCTTCCATGTGCATGCATGCGGCTGGCCTATCTGTTAGGCGGACTGATGTGGTGACATCAGGCAGCAGTTTATGGCTGGGGTGAGGGCTGCCATTCTTGCCATTGCCTCTGCTGCTGGATTTAAAAAGGAAGGCCAGGATAAAGCAGAAAAGGAAATGGAGAAGAGGAGAGTGGTAGGTTAGAATGTCTCCCCACCATTCTCCTCCACTTCCTTTTCTGTTCTATTCTCCTTCCTGTTCAAATCTAGGAAGCATAAGATGAGGTGAACTAGAAGAAAGAAGAGCTGCATGGAGACTCAATTGGAGACCGCTACCTGAAAACCCCATGTAAAAGCAGGATATATGCATTGTGCGTACAGGTGGGTCATCATCTGTGGGTTTGCAGTCCATGGATTTAACTCAACATGGGCTACAAGCTCACACTGGAAAACTGATTTTGGTATCCACAGGGTCCAGTTCCAGACACACCAACCCCATGTGGATACCAAAGACCTCCTATAAATGTCTCTTGTCAAGAAAAAAACTGCTTAGGCTCCTGTTGCATGTGACAGTCCATGCTTGGGAGAGGTTTGAGCCACAATAGTGGCCGCAGAGCCAGTTAAAATGTCCTTGTTTTTCTCTTTGTGGGGCATAAGACTGCTCCCTAACAGCCCTGAAAGTGGCCTGCCAGACCCTCACCAGTCTTCCTGTGTTTGCAGTCTGGGCAACGGCAAAATTGAAGGTTTATTTTGCCCTTACTGGCTCCCCATACATAGCTGGTGGGCTGCGTTCTGCTTGGGAGACGAGGAGGGCTCTGATCATTCAATGTTTGTCTTCTCCACCCCACCACCCTTCTAAAAACTGATGCTGCAACTCTTCAGTGCACAAGTACATTCTTCAAAGGGAAATGGGGTCCTTAATCAGCAGTTGCTATTTCAAGGAGGGAAATCGATCACTGATGCTTTTTACCCAAATCCATTCTGGGGAGTGAGTGCCTGGAAATGACACTATGTGGGATATTTTTTGCTTGTTCATTGGGTTGTTTGTCTCTGGCAGGTGTGAGGGTGAAAGTTTCTTTTTTGTTTTAACTGCATTCCGTCTGATCTCTAAGAAGACACAAGTTGCGGTTTTTGCAGTCTGGCCAAGAAAGTTCTTAGGAGCCTGAGCACAGCAGACTGTCAGGAAGCTGCTGAAGAGTTTTTCCTTTTGTGGGCTCTCCTAGTATTGGTTTGCAAGAATGTTTAATGCAGTGAGTATATACAATTAGGGCTTGTGCAATGACTGCAGTTCTTCTGTGAAAATACTTGGAGTTGCAATTGATCCCGAAGTGGCAACTCAAACCCAGGACCCGCAAAATCCAGAACCCCCCACAAATGGATGCCTATTGTAGTAAAAGACCTGAGGCTGCAAAGTAGAGGAAATTGTACGTACTTTATATGATGTGTTGCCATTAGAATATGCTAAAAGTTTGGGGTTGTCTACAAACTTGGCCATATCACTATTTACCCCTAACTTCAATTCATTGCTGGATAAGTTTAAAAAAAAGTAACAGTTCCAATACAAATCCTTCAGGGAATCCTTTAGGAAATCCACTTCTTGCTTTCCTCCTTTATGAAAATCACTCATGTATTCTTGTTTGCTTCCTCTTCTTTAACGAATCTAAGTTTATTCAAGAGCTTTTGGTCAAAGGCTGTGTCAAAAGGTTTTGGGAAATCCAAGTACTGTATACAGTGTCAACTGTGTTGCCTCTAGCCTTTGCTGCCATGAGCCTTTTCTTTTGTAATGATGAGTGCTAGAAACTTGTGTTTTTTGAAACAAAACTGAAGAGTCCCAGGATCCTGCACAACCTACAGAGTTAGCTAGATTCTACACTTGGTGATATGAAGGGTGCTGTAGCATCTTTGCTACTAGATAAGAGTTGCCTTGTGGATTTGTAGTTTAGAAAAAAAAGGCAACTAAGGGGGTAGCAGTGTGAATATGACAGAGGTTTAGAAAATTATTGGTGGCATGGAGATAAATTTTTCTCCCTCTCATAACTAGAACCAGGAGACATCCAATGAAACTGGTTGCCAAGAGATTCGGGATAAAGGGAGGACTTCTTCACAATTGATCTGTGGACTTCATTGCCCAAAGACGTGTTTATGGCCACTTGTGTAGATGACTAAGGGGGAAGTAGACAAATGTATGGAAGAGAAGCTGCCTATGTATGAACCTCTGAGTTCAAAGGCACTATGTCAGTGTCTTTCAGTCACTGGACAGGAACCTCAAGCAAGGGCTAATGTCTTCTGCTTGTGGCTTTCCCAGAGACACCTGCTTGACCACTGTGCCAAAAACATGCTTGACTTGATGGACCCACTTTGATCTGATCCAACTGGGATGTTCTTACATTGCCATTATAGCAGTACAATGTTTAAATCCCCTTCTCTGTGAGTTAACTGAATGGGTTTTGGAGCATAACTGGTCTGTTATGCTTCAGGAGCGTATTTCTAGGAGCATAGTTGAATCCTATTTTAAAAATGTGTTTACAAAAAAGGGTTCATGATTCCAAAGACCTCATCTCAGCAACTGATCTTTCTAAAAACGTTCATGTGTGTGTACGTACGTACACACACACACACACACACACACACACACACACACACACACAGAGAGAGAGAGAGAGAGAGAGAGAGAGAGAGAGAGAGAGAGAGAGAGAGAGAGAGAGAATGTCTTAACAATAATCTGCTTTTTGTTCCCCGGATGCCTCTGTTGGTTTGGGTTCCCCCCCCCCCAAAAGAAGTAATAATCTGACAGCAATGCACGTGATTATGGAAATATGTAGGGAATGCTTTGCTGGCCTCCTACGCCCCTTCCCCCCCTTTCAAATGGGCTATCCTGGTCCAAGTACCCAGACAATGCAAAATTCTTTCATGTTGGCTTGGCGATTCTGTAGGAGTTTCAGCTGTGCCCCGTTGAAATTTTCTCTGCACTTCTCTTAGGAATTGTTCTTGGTAAGGGACATCTACAAATGTCCCAGAGCCAAGGAATTCGTGCAGTAAAGCCTGTATCTGCGCTGCATGAAATTGAGTAAAGGCTGCTATGAGCCTGAAGCGTACCCACCTACTGAGGAGGCTGCCGTTTTGTGTCTCTGCATGACTCACTGTTCTGGTGCTTGCCTGCTGTAATGAATCCTCCCTATTTTTCTGTATTTTTGGACAGCACCACAGAAGCTCCTGTGCAGGTTCAGCAGCCTAAAACACTGCTGGGGCATCCCTTGCAAGCCACCTTTGTCTTTTGTTGGAAAACTCCAGTGTTCCCCATCACATGGTGTTTGTGGATTTGGCTTCTCTTCCTGTCTTAAATGGTAAACCACCACCACCCCGGGACTGGCATGCACTTAGCGAATGGGCAACCAAACCTATCTACATCAAGGAGGTGGGATGGAGTGACCAGATGGGTTCCAGTCCTCCATTTGTATACCTTGGTGACATCACACCAAAGCCATGTTGGAAGTGGGGCTCAGAGAGGCACGCCCACTTGCCTGCTTGCTTTGCTTGCAAGTGCAATGACGGGGGATTCCTTGAGCAATTGTAAATAGCTTAAGCTAGGGACCATCTATCCTAAACAGATTGCAATCAGGGATTTTTTGTTGCTTTGTTTGCTGAGTGACTCCAGCAAGCATGCAAATACCTTTAAAGCAGCAACTTGTGGCAGGGGCTGTGTATGTTATGTCTTTTGAGTAGCAAGCCAGCCCTCTCTCCTGGGCATTCCTGGTTACTACATTCACTTAGTGAAAACTTTTCTTTGTGCATTCTGGCCAAGCTCAGGCATATCTCATTAGCCTGCTTGTACTTTTGCTACCCATATTTTCCCATTTAATGAATTCCCTCTTCTTTTTGTCTTTTAATTAAAGTAGCCACATTAACCCTTGGCCTGCCTGCTCCATGCGTGAGTAATTCAGTGGATTGTAACGTCTCTTTGCTCTGTAGGTGCTACTGCAGGTTTGATTTATTTTTTTTAAATAAGAACCTCTGAGGTTCTGATTTCTCCTGAGAGGGTTTTTCCCCCAGGCAGCCCTCCTCTGCAGCCTGTGATGGTGGTAGCGAATGCAAACTACCAAGATTTTTGTTTTCCTCTTCAGCTGCTGATTCAATAAAGGGGGAGCAGGAATGGGTGTGTTTGCACTAACCACTAGATACTACTCTTCTTGGTCAGCTGTCAATGTCCTAGGAGTCCCTTTCCCTTACAGCAGATAATTCTGTAATTATCCTCTTTGCACTTGGTGTTATTCAGTGACCCATTACATATTGAGATGCAGCAGAACTCTTTGAGGGGACTGCCCATTTTATGCCTACATGAGTCATTGTTCTTGCCTTGCCTTCTTTCAGTCAACATCTGCTGGGACAAGGTGTCTGCTGTGACTCTCTGTACCAAGAGTCCTTTGGATGATCCTGATGCAGCAAAGTAACCTGCCTTTGGAAGAGGGTGCACCCAGAATGGCAATTGATGCAGAGACACAGCATGGCAGGTTCTCCTCAAGATGGCTCATTCTTACTTGGATGCTCTTGAAATGGTTTCTTACTTTCACTGTAAGAGTGATGAGAACACAAGGAGTTTGGGAAAGTGTGGAGGAGGCAAAGTGGTGAACTAGAGCCCTCCCTATCCTTTCCCTTTTTCTCTGTCCCCATCTCATTCTAATGAGTGAGAAGAACTGGCATATCAGCAGGTATAGGCATATCAGCAGTGCCTGGCATAGCAGCAGGCACTATTTGGAATACCACCTTGGGTGACGGGAGGTCTTGAGCTGTACCTGTGCCCCCATCACTTGGATAGCAGTTTAAATGCTCTGCAAACTTCAAGCATTTCCTGTTACACCTTCACGCTACACTACACACCCTCACCTTCACACTTCAACTCCCTCTTCTCTCTTCCCCCTAAATTTTGGAAGGTGCAGATCATTCAAAAATAAAGGAGAAATGAATTAACTGGCCCTCAGATTTAGCCAAACTGGCTTTCCTTGCCCAGCCCACTGCTTATTTTTTTAACAGAAACATATTTTGTTCATGTAGTTAGATGCAGTTTCCTTTGCTTGAGGATTAATATTAAGACATAAATCAAATGTTGGGTGTTTGTTTTGCACTTACTGTTCTGTATTCTGCCAGGACCACAAATCTTTTGTTGCAAAACAAAACTGTTTCTCTGCTAAACATTTTGGGGAGGGATTAAAGTTGCATGATATCTCTATTGTTGGTTTTTTTTGTGTGTTTGCCAGCCTTTCTGGGCTGAACTGCTATTCTCTCTGTTTCTAATCTTCCTAAAACAGAATTGTTTGTGTTTGCGAGGCTGCCTTCCGAAGCCAGAAGGCACTCTGTAAGACGAGTCTTACATAAAAATAATTTGCGTTTTTATAGAACTCTTTTGGGCGCTCAGTGCACCTCTTGTATATTATGTCAGCGAGACCTACAGTACAACACCACTGTAAGATTTGAATAGAATTTTTATCTCTGTACTGCAAATGGAGAGTTGTGGGCTTAAACGTTTCCCACTGACCCTGGCGCCAATGGAAATATCCCTCTTGTTGGGAAATCATGCACCCCTTGATAATTGTTATCTAGGACTGGACATCAGTTGGAATAAACAAAACCCACTGACACACCATGTCCCAATCTTGCTCACACCCCAGCTTAAACAAGAGTGCCAGTGTTAAGCACACACTACATTAAATATGTAACGTGGTCCTGGGTAGCTTGATTAATGGTGAGTCGGTGACTAATGTTTGAATCAGGAACCTCCTAGCTTTTATTTATTTTGGCTTTTTATGTAATTACAATACCAATTACACAAAATAAAACCACTTATTTTAAAAATGCAGCTGAGGAAAACCTCTTACAGTCTTACCCATTTTCTTGTACCTCCTTGTTTTTTAAAGGCTATGTGTAAGAAAGTTAGGAAGAAACAGGTTGCAGGCCTGAGCTTTTTACTCCTGTGTCTCTCCAGCATCCTCAAGAGATGGCAAGACCTAGAGTTAGAAAAGTTGCATCCTATCAGGAACCAGGACTGAGCTTGTTCCCTTTCTTCTTTGCTTCCATTGCTCTCAATTAAATAATTGGATCCAAAGAGCTGCTTTAGATGTCCCTGTACAGAAACGTCTCTTTCACTCTGGCTTCCTTTTGGGTGTACCCCTTACTAGGAATCCCAAGCTGCATACAGCAGATGGCTAAAAATAGAAAACCTCACAGTGTGGAGGTGAGAGAGACAGCTGTGGTATGAAAAGCTACTGGACTAGCTGTCCTTGAGGTCATTGGGGTGGTCAGCGCAGGTTGCAAGTAGGTAGGAGAACACCCACTGCTTTTTCTACTTCCTGAATTGGAAACAGAAAGATGGAGCAGAAGAGGAAGTGTGGAGGAGAAGGGAGCTTGAGACACTCTAGCCCAGCACTCTCTTGTCTTCCACACTTCCTCTTCCGCTCCATTTCTTCTCCCCCTTTTTTCAAATCTGAGGAGAGGAAAGGAGTGGGAAGGTCTTGGGTCAGCCCTGGTAGGCCTGTACTATTGCCTGATACACCAGCTCCATAGACTACAGCCAAAACCACAGTGAGTTTGTATGTATATACCACAGTGTGCATTAGAGTGCATTAGCGCAGTAAAACTGCTTACTTCTAACTCAATTCAGAATACATTTTCCGAGAGAGGTTAGCCATAATGAAGCCCAGGGAACAGAATCTTCATTTGTCCAAGGTCACAGCCATAACAATACTTTTTTCGGGGAAAGTCAAAGGTTGTTTGATAGAGACACCACTGCTTATACTGTACACACTTTCTCTTGGCCTATAGCTGTGTCTGATTGAACAGGGGCTTGCAGGGCGCTAGTTCTTGAAATCCAACATTCTGGAACTGATCTCCCTCTGGTCTGAGAGCAAGGCTCAGAGCTGGTTTGACGAAGGGAAGAGGGGATCCCCCTGCTGTTTAGGATGGGTTCTTCAGCAGAGCTTAACGCCTAGGGGAGAAAAACCAGAAATGTAGATGGAATGACACTGAGATATACACTGTTAGAGAAAGATTCAAGTAGGGGAATTGCTTCCAGTGTGATGCAGTTTGTGAAAAAATCATAAATTAAACCGTTCGTATATTAAAAATTCATAAATTAAATCATTGCCTACATCATGCTATATCAGGTGTTAGAGGAGAAGGAAGCTCCTGAAGAAACCACACCTGGGTTCTCAACCAGGCAGGAATAATGCAAAACTGATTCAAAAATAAGCCTGCATCCAGGAAGAGATTCCCCTGTTATCTGCCAAGCTGAGATGTCAACATGATTGCTGATTAATGTCAAACTGAGACAATTTTTCTCCAGATTGATTAGGAGGATGGGTAAAAAAAAAAAAAAACCACCAACAAAACTTCAGGGTAGAATTGTGGATGGGGTAGTTCAGACTCTATAGAATTTAATCTATAAGGAATGTTCATTGAAGGAAACATGATGAAAGCACCCACAGTTCCTGGCCCCAGTGCATCCCATGCACATGGTTGGAGAGCTGCAGAGCTTCACCTGCTTATTGGTGGGGGTTCCCAATCCTCCCCCCAAAGCCACCAAGGTTAGAAAGCATAACCTGCTACCATGGGGATTGAGCATTATAGCTGCTCCCTCCAGTCTAGAAGCCTGTCTTACACAGTCCATGCTGGGTACAAGCAGGCTGTATTTGTTAAATATTTTACAAGCAAATACATTCTTCACATGCTTAGAGCACTTGTTTATTATGAACAGGTTCTAAGGTTAAAGCTTGGCTCACCACATTCACAAAAACATAGCTCAAAGCATTATATAAAATTATTTCTGGAATGCATCACTTCTGTGCATGTAGACTAGTCTCTAAATCCCAGTCCAAGGACCAAATTGACCCTGTGGAAGATTTTTATCCAGCCTTTTATTAGCATATTGGTACTGCAGCCAAGTCCTCTCCCAGACATGCTGGATTTTTACATGTAGGGCTCTTCTTTTCAAATTTATGTTCTCCCTCTTCCCATGCAGTCTGAAGTGGTGTAATCCATGGACAAGGTTACCATGTCATAAGTTTGTTTGCTCCTAAGTTTGGAATGAGATGGAACTTCTGGCAGGGAGGAGATCCCTAGGATTTTGGATGATTATCTCAAGATCTGGTGTTGGTGGGGGTAGGAAATATGAAAAGCAAACCACAGTGATAGGACTGGCTTCCTGAGGGGAATGTTTGGTGTTCTTAAGTAGAGAAATAAATAGGACAATGCACCCATAATGCATTCTTTCAGCACATGCTGGAGGTGTGTTTTTGACCCAAATCTCAGCTCTGTCCAGCTTTTGATTATCTCATTGGCTCTGCATTCCTGTAGTGCATAAAATGGAAGCAGATTAGAAGCATGATGGTACATATAAAATAGCTTTCCGTCCTCCTCCTTTGAAGCCTGGGCCATAGAAAGTGAAAGAAACTGTTCCTGTGTCAAGAAATTCTTGTGGACTAGAAACATGTTGTATAGATTTCAAACAACCAGCAAGCAGAATTTCACTGCAGGACTCTGTTTTGACTGTATTCTTTTAAACAAAGCATTTTTGTTTGTAACTGAACTACATCAGAAAACTGGAAGCAGATCCCAGCAACGCATACACGACGCCGAACTTTGGGTTGCTGAAAATTAAAGGTGGCAAAGAGGCCGTCTGTTTTGGGTGGGAGGTTAAGGATTTGGTGTGTAGGTGGTGTTGCAGCATAATAAGTAGGAATTCAAGAAGAAGAATTCCAATATTACCCGAGTCATGAATATGCTAATTTGGGGCTATGACTACGACAATCTCCTCTGTGGCTTTTCCTTGCCCCACCTCTGTCCAGACCTTGACATCCCAAAATAATTCACCCATTTTGTTATTCAGAGCAGATGATGCCCTTCCTTAAATTGCTACAGTGGCTTGTCATTCCGTTCTGTGTCTTGACACAGGCATCTTCTCCTTGCTGCATGGCCATTCACTACTCTTATCCTGTTCTTTTCTCCCAATTTGTTTCGGACCATGAACTTTGCTTCTCCAGCTGAACCTCCCTCAGGGCTCCAGTCCTCTCAAAGGGTTTATTCCATTCTTTTGTGCTGCTCCTCTGGCTGGAGCAGCCTCCCAGGGCACCTGTATGCTGCCATTTATCAACATGCAAAGCTGGGATTGTCTGCAGAACTGGCCTGCAGGCCAGGGTTTGGACAGCCCTGTTTTAGCCAGTGGCTAATCTCTCCTCTGAGGAGATTGCTCCATAATCTGAACACTCAAGTCAAAAATTCCTACATCAACACCATCATTACACAGGGCTCCTTCTGATTTACAAAGCATATCAGCTGGAAAATTGCCAAGAGTCATTAGGAAAAGATCTGGATCAGCTTCCGGAGCAGGCTATTCACTAGTCTTGCAGAGGTTAATGATCACTTTTAGTCTAAACCTAACCTGCCTCCAACATATTGGCAATGGGTGACGATGGGCAGTAGCAGTGGCTCCTCCCATCATCCAGACTGGCCAATGGGAGCCTCCCTTAGTGGCCCTGCCATAGTAGGGGGCTTTGTGGGGATGGTCCCTTTTGTAGATGGGGGTGCCAGGCACAGCTCTGGCACAAGTCTTCCAGGCAACTCACACCATTTCTGCTACTGGTGCAGAAGCGAATTCAAGGGTGGACACGGCCAGTGCCCCAGCAAATTTTAATTCACCATGATGCTCACCGTGGGCTGATCTCTATCTTTCAGCCTAATCATCAAGTTGCTGTGAGCAAGGATGTCCCAGGGGTGTGTGCAGGGCCTATGGCAGGCCTCGCCCAAATTGTCATGATGCCTGAGGTGGTTTCAAATTCACTGGTGTAAATTGTATGTTTTAGTGCATGCAGTCCAAGCTCCTCCCCTTGCAACCACCACTGCCTCCCTCTCTGCCCCTCACTTCAAAGCAGGCTGGGCGAAGGGGTACTGGGAGTTGTCTTTTGCTCTCAGCATCCCTCTGCCCAGTGGCCAGGCAGTGGTTGGAGGTCAAAAGGCCTGTGACACTCTTCTGAGTGGTCCTCCGGAAGGGGAGTGATTGGAACAGGATCGCAGTGGATCCCACCTTCAACCCCTTTGCCATGATTGCTTGCTCATGGCACCAGTGCTAGAGGAGAGGTGGGTTACTGCTGCTCTGACCTCATCTTGCTTGGCCTCCTTTCAGGAGAGCAGGTGAAAAGAGGATTGGAGCTGTGGCACTGGCAGGGTGGGGCAGAGGCATAACTAGGGTGGAGACTGAGGGACATCTGCCCCAGGTGCTACAACAAAAGGCTCTGTCATAGAGGAGGCACTGGCCGCTTTGTGCCCCTTCTCCCCTTGGGGAGCCTCCACAGGAGAAGGAACAGGGGGCAACAAAGCAGCCGCAGCAAGTGCTCTCTCCTCTGGGGAAAATCCAAAAGTGATGTCATGACATCACGTGACATTGTAAAGTCACTGGCCCAAGTACCAGGGCAGTGCATTATGTCTGAAGTAGGGCCCTCCGAATTGCAAGCCCCAGGGCTGTCACCCAATTCACCTTACCCTAACCATGGCTCTGTTTGTGAAGGTATAATGGGGTGGGAAGGAGTAGAGATCTATTTGCAGTGCCTGGAGCTCCTTAGAGGAAAGTGGGATGGTCCTTTTATTGGGAGCTTTTATATTTATTAAAGTTAGTGGGTTGTTAAATCATTGTTTTGGATACCTGTTTAGAATTTTGCCTTACTTTTTTCTCCTCCTCTCTCGATCTATTCCTTTCTCTCTCATGTTCTAATGAACCTAAAATACTTAAAAAAAACTTCTCTAAAAGGTTGCAAAATCCAGAAGTATTTTTGTGCCAATTTCCATGGGGTGGTGGTGGTATGTGGAAATTTCAAGAGTTGGTGGAGAGCCAGAAGTGGTGGGATGGGGACTGCGAACACTGTTTAAAAATAGATCTGAATCATTTGATCTGACCTGAGGGGGATCAACAGCTCTCTCTTTGGCCTTCCAGATCTGAAATCTGTTAAGTGTTTCTATGGCAATTGGGTCCCTCTTCAGTGTGCTAATCAAAGATGGTCTTTTTTAGCCGGCTGCAAATCCTGCTGCGTTGAGAGGGAAAATAGCTGTGAATGAATTACTCTCCTGTCTCTTGCTTGGATTCATCTCTTGTTTCATGGCAACTAACATTCTACAGCACACAGATCTGGGCAAGAAATTGTTTCAGAGAGCTGTGAAAGAGCATGGATTTTGTTTAAGGACAGAATCTGTGGGCATCAAATTAAGTCATAACCATATTGTTACATGGATGTCCAGTGCTTCCTATTTAAAGTGGGTAAGAGAATGAGCTGGAAAGTCCTTGATCTAAGCTGCCCCTCAATCACAGATGGTCTTTGGTCAAGCATTGTCCCGCCTCAGACCATCCTCCATAAGATGGGGAATGATGCTGATTGTACATAGCCACTCCCTTGGCTTTGAAATGGAGCCATTTTGGAAGCAGGGTGGGGGTCTGGTTCAGGGGGGGCAACACGATAATGGGGGGTGATGTTTCCTCATCATTGCATTTCCCCACCATGGGAGCCAGGAGGCTCCAATACATCACTGGTTCCAGTTGCAAGCCTGGCAGAGTGTGCATCAAGGGTGCCATCTAGATTGCTGCTGTACCAGACTGACTCAGCACCCAGTCAGCTGACCTACAAGGGCCAATTCCAGAGCTCCCAACTCTATATAGCCCTGGCTTCAGAAGGCCTGCCTGACTTTTCAGTTTGCTGTTAGAATGAGAGCACTGGTTAAGCTCCTGCTCCCTTTTCCTGATTGCTGCTTTGGGTCCAGACCCCTTCCTGGTTTTGGCTATGCACTTGCTATCAGCCTACCTGGTCCTTGAATGCAGCGCTAGACTCCAGCCTGTTTTGGACCTGCTTCTGGTTTTTTTTAGCCCACACCCACACACACGTCTTTAGGTCTGGAGCTGTTGTTTTCCATAGTCAAGCTTCCTATGTCCTGTTTTGAATGTACTTTGCAAGGCGTGTTTAGACTCTTTGCATGACATGGAAACTTTCCTTGCCATGACTTTAATGCAAACCAAATGCCTCTTTGAAGATATCAGAGCTTGAAGGAGAGAGGGGAGTACAACTTTCCACTCTGTAAACGCACAGATGGGAATAATCTCATGAACTGGGGCTGCTGCTCCTTAGAAGAGAGGCTGAGTCAGGCTGACTATGTGATTGGCTGGAGAGATCTCAAAAGGTGTCTGGCAGCTTTGCTGGCTGTGAATGATGCTTGGGAGCAAAATTTGCAGAGAGGAGATGATGTCCTGACCTGTTGCAATGGATCCTGGTAAATGCGTTGCTTTTGTCTTTCTTTTTTTAAAGAAACACTGCCCAGCGGAAGTGAAGCTCTGACTTAGACCTTGTTCTCTCCTTCCCTTGCAGAGAAGTGTTTTATTTTCTCATTTTCCTTGATGCATTCTCTGATTTACATATTGTTACAATATATATTTCCTTAAAAGTTCTTGCTGGTTCGTATAACTGGGGCCCAGGATATTTAAAGCAGAGGTGGACAGAAGTTGAATAGGATCTACTAGCATGCTGTGATTGTTCCTCTTCGTGGCCTATTACAGTGATTCCCAAACATTTTAGTATTGGGACCCGCTTTTTTAAAACAACACTCTGTAGCAGCCATTTTCAGCCATTGTGCCATGGCACATTGGTGTGCCATGAGTGGCCCACAGGTGTGCTGCAGGAATTTGGGGGAAGGTCATTTATTAATAGGGTCAATGGGGGATGGCAGCTAGGTGAAAACATTCAAAATGGAAGTGATTAATCACACTTCTGAGGTTGAGGGAGGAGGTCTTATCTCAGAGCTACTAATCTGCACTAAGCTCCTGGAGAATGTCTGCAGCCATGTTGCCATGGTATGAGAAGCTTTTTCGTAAATGCTGACTGCTAATTAATGGCACATGTTTGTGGATTGAAAACAAATTTCTGGGTTGTTCAGAGGCACCACAGTCCTTCATTCTATGTCCATCTCCCAAGCCATCATTTTGACCTTGGATCTGGAAAGAAACCCAGAGTTGATCCCATAAGCTTGAAGTCTGCCCATGTAATGCTTGCTTTAAAGGACTGACTCCTCTAGCATAGTGTTTCTCATACTGTGGGTAGGGACCCACCACCCTGTGGGTAGTGTTCGAGCCAACTCATACTGTGGATTGGGTTTCGAGCCAATTTCAGGTGGATCATATAGCACCTAGCGCAGCCATCATTGAAAATGTGGGAAGATGGGATTCTGGAAAGGGGTAGGGTTGTGTGGTTGTTTTGCTTGTGTCAAGGTTGGAAACAGGCTTTTTGCCTTTCTGCTATTGATAAATGGCTGAGAAATAACCCCAACTTATTGCTGCATTCTCAGGAAAACAGCAGGCTCCAGCATCACTTGATGACAGAAATGATGGCACTTCTGGCCATGACTTCAGTTCTGGTGGGCTCAGATTGTCATTCTAAAAAGTGGGTCCTGGTGCTAAAAAGTTTGAAAACCTCTGCTCAAATATGATCCTGCCCTCACTCATGTCTTTGGTGGAAGTCCTGCTCCAAGTCCCACTGCCTAGTGGGATTGGCCTTCTAGGTTGTGGCACCCAGATCAAGGAATGTTTAACCCCCTGAAGGTTCATTCGTTCCATGATGCTGATGCCAAGTGAAAATTACATTGTTCCAGTGTGACTGTGGCATGCATTAACAAGTGCATTTTGCTCTACTTCTGTGTTAAGGATGACACTGTGGTGCAGCTAGACCTACTACATTGTGTTTTTAAAAAGTCTAATGTTGGATTTCTATTTTCTTTTTTGCTTCGAACTTGATTTGTTAACCATTTTAGTGGTCATATTTGAGGGGAACAGAAAGCTGGGATTGCAATAATATATTGATAAGCTAAGCATATAGTACTCCTAATGGATGCAACCACTCACCGTAGGGAGTGTCTAGCTCCACTGAATGGTGAAGTCAAGACACCAACCCAAAGCACTCCTATTTTTGCATTGCCTGGAGCACATAAGGTGATCAGAGGCACAGTAAGAGAATTCTCAATTTATAGTCCTTGCCTCTTCTGTATTAAGTACCCGCCCCCCAAAAAACACAGTGTCTGTCCCAGGATCCTGGATTCATCACTGCTAGTGATATTGGAGAACGAGTGTGTATGTTTAGTGGCTGTTTCAAATTTTTGTGGGCAGAGTGGCTTTTTACAGAACGAACATTGTTTATTTTTTATTTTTTTGCTTGCCTTGCAGTCTTTCCAAGGAAGCCAAGGGCGGGCATACCTCTTCAATTCAGTGTGAGTGTCTAATTTTTTTCTTTTTTTTGTAAAACATCATTGTAGCATTTCTGTTACGGGTGTACACACACACACACACACACACACACACACACACACACAGAGAGAGAGAGAGAGAGAGAGAGAGAGAGAGAGAGAGAGAGAGAGA
>JAJKFI010000149.1:2119914-2180000 GCA_029204185.1 Lerista edwardsae | reverse complement strand
GAGAGAGAGAGAGAGAGAGAGAGAGAGAGAGAGAGAGAGAGAGAGAGGATTGTGTATTTAAATGGGCATCAGACTTATTCATGAAGGGCAAGTCTCATAATTAGCCAGTTTAACTAAATGGAACCTCTTGGTTCAGAGGTAGTCTATCTCTAAATACCAGTGGCTTAAGGATAGTCAATAAGAGTGGGGTGTTTCCTTTATATCCTGTTGTGGTTCCCTAGAAATATCTGGCTGGCCTCTGGGTGCAGAATGTTGAACTGGTTAAATGTTTAGTCTGACCCAGCAGGGCTTTTCTTAGAAATTCTGAAAACTGGATACATTATGCAGTGTAAGCTCATTTACCCATTTTTACACTGTTTTGTATATTTGTGGGAGGGGCAAATGCCTTTTGATAGATTATGATAGGAAATCCTAGTGTCATGGTCCCAGGAACAGAACCCCTGAACGTGAGGCAGGTGAATTTGAGAAGAGAGATTCAGGGGAAGTAATTCTAGCAACACAGCCCCTGGAAAGCGCTACTCCTATTTAAGGGGTACCCCAGAGTTTAACAGTGTCTCCTCCATGGCCAGGAGTTAAACCTCTATTTTCCTCTTCTAAATCTGAAGCCCTTCCTGCAGAGCATGCAAGGAAACCATATTCTTCTTTGGTGACAACTGCAGAATATGATGAGGACCCCTTTAAACAATAGCAGACTTCTCGGGGTGGGGGTGGGAAACAGAGCCCCAATATTCTTCAACAGATATTTAAACTTGTGGTTTGCTTTCATACCACTGCTGGAGCAACACCCAAGCTTGCCTTTCTTGTTGTGCCTGGCCTAGCTGTGGAGCCGTCCATGGTCCTGACCACCTGCACGTTCTGGGGCCATGCTTGTGTTGTGATCTGGACTCCCTGTGCTGCTGGCCTGCTTCTGACAACATTTCAAACAGGATACTCTCATGCTTTCAACTGAATCCCGTTATTGCAATGTTATGTGCTAGGAACATGAAAATTAAAAATTAAAAAAGAAAGAATGCCAGTCTTTTTTGCATGTGCAGCATGAATATGGAATGCACACAACCCTTCAAGACTGATAAACCAGTGACATTTTATATTTCATTAATAATTAATTATATTTTATATGTTCATTAATTAAGTGGTCCTGAAGTGGTACTTAGCCAATACCTAGTGTACTTAGTCTGTACCTGATATTGGAACATGTTTTCAAGTATCACCATGTAAATGAAAATGGTTGGGGCCATTGTCAGTTGAATTTACCTGAGAATAAGTGTCCACTAAGTTCAATTGGGCTACTTCTGAGTAGGCATGTCTAGAATTTCTCTGTTGAAGTATCAAATCATTATGTACTTCTGCAGTAACTTAGAAAGCCAGTGTCTAGTAGTGCACGTCTCCAGTCTATAAGGTGGTAGGGCTAATTCTGAGACTACATTTCTGTGATTGCATTGCATGAACCCTCCTGGCTGATATGGAGGGACATGCGTAATGGGAGCTCATGCTTACACGAGCTACCATAACATACAAATGATTTGCCAGTGCAACTCTTGCTGTGTCAGAGAGATGTTTTCCAGCTTTAGAGGTTCTGAGAAATGTCCATTGCCAAGAATGAAGTGCACCTAACTTGCATGCTTCAGCCACTTGCATGAGTGTACACTCGGGGGACATATGGGAGGAGGCTCAGGACTGGCCCAAGCCCCTGCCTGACAACTGAGGTGCTGCACAGTGCTTAGCCACCCCAAATGCTGTTCAGCAGTGTGCACACCCCTCTCCTTATCTGGCAGTGAACACTCTTCCCATTGTCACACTTGGAGAGCCCCATTTTCATTCATGGTGCCCTATCAGCAGTGCTGCCGCTGCCAAGGTGTCACTGTACAGCTCAGCAGCTGAGAGGTGCTGTGCAAAGTGACACCTCAGCAGAAGCAGCACTGCTGAAAGGGCAGCCTGCATAATAATTGAGCTCTCCCAGCACCTCAGCAGCATATTTTATCCCTATCTTTAAACAGATCCCCCCATGGTTTCAGGCATCCATGGGGGGGGGGGGTCCAGAATAGAACTCCAGCAGATAACAGGGCATTCCTGTACAAGTTCTGATGTGAAACACAGGTGGATCCCATATCCATGGTTTGGGGCCCCATTACCTTCCTTTATTCTTACTTTAGGTCACTAAAAAAATCTTCTTGCTCAGAGATGGGGGGAGGGGATAACCCTATGCTTAACACAGGCTCCCTCTTATTCATGGTTTCAAGTATCCACGGGGGGGGGGGCACATGAACCTATCCCCTGTGGATATCAGGGCATGCCTGTACATGCATTCATTTAAAAACAATGAGAAGGGTTGGGCCCTTCAGATGTGGGGCACAAGTTGTGCAGACTACTGAATGTCAAGCATAATGTGTACCACGGAACATGAATATAAATCTACAGTCTCTGTACTCAAATTGTACATGTGTGATGTGTGAATAGCCCCACTGTGCACTGATGTTTAAAGATTTGTGTACATGTGTGTAAATGTCCACATGTTAATGTGAAAGCTGCAGGAAACACACATTCTTCCCAATTGTAATGTGTGAGGCTGCTCCCTGCCTGCAAGTTTAATACTTGTCTACTATAACTATGCCATGTTGGTGCATCAGAACAATCCAAAAGAGAAAGAAGCTTTGGAGTGTGTGATGCAACAAAAGGGTCAGTTTGTGACAAGAACAGGGACTTGATGCTCCAGTGAGATTGGCACAGGAATGCAGTCATGGAATGAAGTCCTCTTTTCCCCCTTGGCTTGCAGAGTTAACGTAGGCTGTGGTCCTGCAGAAGAGCGGGTTTTGCTTACGGGGCTGCATGCGGTAGCTGACATTTACTGTGAAAATTGCAAAACCACGCTGGGCTGGAAATACGTGAGTATCAACTTTTTCTGTTCTGTTCTGTTCTTGTTCTGTCTCCTTTGTTTTGAGTGCGGTACTTTCTGTATGGCTGAAGGTGGTGGAATTGCATTTACTTACCTTTTGTGATCTGAATATGTGACATCTCCATTACCACTACCAGAGAGGTGCTATGTTTAGAAAATATTTCTGAATCCCCCATTACAAATGAGCAACAGCTGTAATGGGAGTGCTTTTTAGACTTGGAATATTCAAGGAATCCTTTCCATGTTGCCTGGTCTGCCAAGGAACCCTGAGGGGTTAGCCATGGGATACTTTGCAGTAGACTGTTCTAGGGGTATGTTCTAGATTGCCAGTCAGTTCATACTGAGCCTGGCCTATTGGACCATATTGATGCCCCATGTGTAGGTGTACCCAGCATGTCTTGCAGTTATGCATTACAATGGAAGTTGAGTAGTGGTGGGCATGATACAGTATCTATTACCCACAAATGACTCAGCCCTTTCTCTCCTTCTGCCCCCTACCCCTGGAACTACCTTCCAGAACACTTCATTCTATCACTCTTACTTTGCTTAAATTCCTTCTCTCAATTCACTTTTTCTGTGAAATCTGTTTTTTGTCCATATAATGCCCAAGGTTATCTTTCTGCCTTAGCAACGTCTAGCCCTGGGTTAGGTGACTGGTAAGTTTTTGGATAAAGTAACTAGAGCAAACCTTAACCACTGGAATAAGTCCAAGAATTTGATACCTGCTGCGAAAGAATACTTTAGGGTTCATACCAGAACAACTTTGTAAAACTTCGAATTATTCAGGATGCCTGGTTATCGAAACGTCCAAGGCAGCCAATGGATAAGATTGATAATGGAGTTCTCTTTTACATGTCAACCATCAGAGGTTGGAAGGGATGCGTGTGAGACAGAGCACTGAACATGGGGGCATGAGTTAAGAATCAATCAGTGGTGAAGGCCAGGCTCATTGGCTCACTCCCATTCCCCCTTTACCTGGGTACCTGGTATTCATTTGAAGAATATTACTAAGTTCCTTAAGAGGGATAATGTGTGAATAACTGTGTGAGCAAACTTATCAACAAGCTGTGTACACAACACACAGATTGTATGTGCATACAATGTAATAGGTGAATAGTCCTCGTATTGTTCTTGAATTGTTTTAATCTGTTTATAAATCTTTAAACCAGACATTCCCCTTTCTGATGCCGTCTTATTAAAATGCTTTTTTAAAAATGCAAGCAGCATTATATATACATGTGAACACCTATATTACTGAAATGGCAGGTAATTCATTTTCATTGAATGTTATGTTTTGATAATAAACCCCCTTTTGTTTGTTTTTTTGTTTAGGAACATGCATTTGAAAGCAGTCAAAAGTATAAAGAAGGCAAGTATATCATTGAATTAGCTCACATGATCAAAGATAACGGCTGGGATTGAAGAGCAGAGAGAGGCATGCCTGCAGACCGAGAGAGAATGCCATCCAACTGAACATTTAACTCCAAGAATGAGAGAGTGACTGAAAAACGCTTGGTTCCATGCATTGTGGGGGGGGGGCTTTGTTGTCGTCGCCTTGAGACGCATCCTCGCACCCTTTCTCCATCCTTATCGGTGACCGGCCTTGATACTTCTGTCTCTTTGCTTTGTATCTGTTTGTGAGTCAACTCCTGGTTCTCTTCTCTTTCTCTCTCTCTCTCTCTCTTTCTCTCTGTGTTCTGGCATTGGTTAAAAAAACAACAGACAAAGAAGGAATGAACCCCCCAATGCCTGTAAACCATTTCACAACCGATGTATCGGTACAAAGTGAAGGTTGGCTTTTGAAGGGGTGTTTTGAACTGAGCGCGTGGGAAGGAGATCTGCATTTATGGACAGAAGATGGGTGGGTGGGAGGGAAATGTGAGCAGGGCTCTGGTTGCCCGTTTTTCCTTTAAATCCTGATAAACTATGGCTTGAAACTTGTGGACCGTAAAAATATACCTCATAGCTGTATTCTCTCTGCATCTCAAAACTGTAGCCCAAATCTTCTTGTTAATGGCATCCCCAGACTGGCGTCTGTCTACTCCTAATTTTGTTTTAGTTTTCATTGGTTCCTCCCCTCCCATCCTGGTTATCCAGTGAATGGGTCCATCCAAATGCTGCAATGGTGGCCTTGCGATCTATAACTTTGGTGGCCTTGGGATCTGCGATTTTGGCCCCCAGTAGCTATTTTAGGAGATGCAAACCTGTACTGAGAGGGTAGAACAGAAGATAAAGCAAAATACCTGGACTGTGTCAAAACAAACAGGTACAGGTAAATGCAAGAAGATGAGGCAACATCTCTTTTTGTAGAGCCCCTGTTGGTGGCACGTTGTCACCCTCTTCCTGCTTGGGGATCCAGTTATCACTGTGGTGTATGATGAACGTCTTGACTAATGCTGTAACTGTTAAGATCAACCATCAGTGCTGTTTTTTTAGTCCCGCTGAAGGTTATGGTGCAACTGGGGTCTTTGGTGGTGGTTATGACTTTTAAGTAGGGAAAATGTTTCAGAATCTAAACTGTGTTAAACTCTGGTTGGAAAGTTACAGGGGCTGTATTCTGAACTGTGAAAGGGCTTTGAGGTCAGCAAGTTGGCTGCACCACCAGACTCGCTTCTGCTCACTTTTCAACCCCGTCCTCTCCAACCTGAACAGCAAAGTTGCTTCCTTTGAGTTTTAGCTCACACACAGGAATGAGTAGCTAAGGTACATGAAGGAAGAACTTAGCTCCTGCTGGGCGAGTAAAAAGAGCCCTTTGCCTGTGTCTCTGCTTGCACAAGAAAATCCATTGTTGAGTTGTATTAATGAGGAGGTTCCTAGATTTGAGGTCTTCAGAGGGAGCCAGATTGAGTTTCTGTGCTGCTGTCTGTCTTTCCATATGTGAAAAGGTGTTAAACCTGGCTCCCTATGTTATGCCCTTGGAATAAACAGCAGTATCAGCCTTCATCCAAGAGGCAAAAGACAGGGTGCACCTCTCTGCCTTGGATTTTATAAATTAAAATCATACTGGAGGGGATATGGGTAGAAAACTTTGCATGCTACCAAATACCTGCCAAGCTCTACCTTTGTGACCCTTCTCATTGCTTGCTGGTTGTGCTGCTATTCCGCTTCCTGGAAAAAAAAATCTCCTGTACAAGATTCGACACATCTGGCTGGCCTTCATAGCCAGCTGAACTTTATGGATGCCACAGCTGTGGTTCTTCCCCCCTCCCCATTTCTGGAGGCACAGGGTCTCATCCCTGACATTGTGCTGAGCTTCAAAAGGACTTGGAAAACAACAAGACTTCTTGCTTTCACATTGCCTGCAAAGCCCCTGCCCCTCCGAGAGCCCTTGCCCACCTCTTGCCAGATTAAAAGATGCATTTGCCACTGATGATTCAGCTCAGTATTTTTTTAATAGTCTCTTAGGCTCTTCAGGCAGGAAGTATTACTTGCTGATACTCTTGATGAATGAAGGGGCAGGATTATGTGTAGGGTAGTCCGCTTTTAATCTGCCCGGTCTGTTCCCAGACCACCATCTGGTCAAATTAATGCTTGGGAGGAACCAGAAAGCAACAAGGGGTCTGCTTTGAGAGCCATAGGTGAGTAGTGGGCTAGTTTGAGTCTCGTTGCATTTCTTATCAATGACACTGTGAATTTGCTTTCTGCAGCAGAGTAACCAGTCTCTGACCTGTAGCATAAGGCTGTTTTTCATGGAATTAATTTGCATCCCTCTGATTTTTTTTATCTTTTTCTTTTCATTTGCTTCCTTGTTGTAGAAAGCTGTTGTATAGGATAATCTGCTCTGCAAATCCTTTGCAATCTGGTAGTGAGAAAGATATGTATCCCACATTTGTTAGGACAGCACCAACTCTTAGCTCACTGAGGAACTGTTGGTTCTGACACTTTTTTATGACCCAATGTTGGCTTCTTTTCCTGCAGAGATTGTACTAAGGGTAGCAGCAAAATAGGGGGATTGGAAAATTCCAGTAAGTGGAGGATGACAAAAAAGAGAGTGCATAAAGTTGACAACAAACTTCTGTTCTCCACTTGGCCACTGAAATCTAGTGAGCGTGGTGGTTAATTGGCTTTAATGGTGAAGGAGCAGAGCTTCCATGACCACTGTTGTAATAATAATAGAAAAAGCATATACTGTATAGCACAAAATGCTTTACAATCTTGTTAGACCTCCCCCAATCATCTAATAAGGTCATCTTTTGTTCCCATTTCACATAACCCATAATTTATCAGCCTCAGCCAGTGAGTCGATGTGGGTATTGAGAATGATTTGGTATCCCGTTGTTAGCCTGAGTAGCAGGTGCAAGGATAATGTATGAATTGCTCACCATGGCCAGATCTATAGGGTTTATGGGTTCATTTTGGGACACAGATTTTTCCAAGGGCAAGATCCATTATTTGCCTTTTAATGTTGTTAGTAGATAGAGTGGCCTGAGATATTGCTGCATCGGCAGTGCTAAAATTGCCACATCTAGCCTGACCTAGGGGGATTAAGTCTCTCAGATCACTGTCCAGTCTATCCACTGCCACCTCTGTACCTGACAAATCATCCCATTAGAAGCAATATGTGGTTGTTATCCAATGGCTAGCTGATGATGTTGCTGCTATAACGTGTCATGTCACTCCAGAGCCTTCCCTTGGGCAGTGACTTGAGAGAGAGGTTTTCATCTTTCCAGTCGGTGAAAATTAGGCTTCTATTTTCCTTCTGTGAGTTGAAACCTGAAGTGCTTCTTAATTATGCTAGGGTCCACTGCTGACTCACCCATGACTTGCTGTACATGCTCTCAACAGTATTGTCATTCAACCACAGAACAGCAGCATTCAAAGCAGTGATCCTGAAGAGAGTAAAAATGCAGTTCCCGGAATGCATTTTTAAATTCATTGTTCAATCCTTAACGTTTCAGGGGTGCATCTCAACTGCCTTTAGGATTGCAGTATAACTGTCTTTGTTTAACATGCATAATGAAATCAAGGCATTCTAAATAAATGGCTTTGGAAATTTGATCTCTCTGTTCACAGCTCTACCAAAGAACTTGGCTGTTTATGTCCCATTGGAAGTTGCCATCTTGTCTTGGTGAGGGCTGGGCCATGGAGAAAGGCCTCTGTTTTCAGTTTGGAGAGGCTTCCTATCCCAGTATGTAACGGACAGCTCAAAAGAGAGCATCACACAATGGGAGCGGAAACTCTATTTTAATTCTGGGGATTAAGACAATTACCGCTTAAATGTTACAAGCTTTAGTTGCAAATGTGCACCACTGCCCACTGAGCTAGGCTTGAATGGTGAAAAGATGGGGCACTCCTCCCTCCCAACTTCTCTGCATACCATAGTATGGTAGGGTTCCCCCTCTTTTGAGGAGATTTGTGTGGGTTCCCAATTCATGTTTAAAATATGATGCAGAGGATAATATATACAGACCATACAAAGCATTATCTTGTGAAATATATATTTTTTTGTAAATAATATTTAATTAAGAATAATATATTTGGTGCTTTTTTGTCAACTTCTGAGAACCCGTTTGTGTTACAGTGTTGAACTATACTGTTTCCCCCCTTCTGTATCTGTTGCAAACTATTGTTTAAAGGGAAAGAATACATTCATGTTTGGGGTTCTCAGGAATGTAGCAAAATGAAGGAATTGCTATCATGATACACCTGGCAAAAAGTTTTACCTCTTCACTGCCAGATTGTAAAAAAACAACAACAAAAACAAACAACAATGGGCTTTTCCAGAAGATGTTTTGATTGCTATAGTTTTGAAACTTCTTATTTGTGATTAGGCTTGTGGATTTCAGTAGGATTTGCAAGGAACTGACCATAAGTAATGGTAATTCAGGAAGAAGAAATGTCCCCCAGCAACTTTTGTAACAGAAATTTCCCATTAGCATCTGCAGAGCCAAGGTTTCATTTTTTAAGCATATAAATTTTAAGGACATGGACTCACTCCTATTCTTGAATGTAGAGGCATATGCTGACATCTCTTTGCATGGAACTTACATTGAGTGTACATAGATTTCTCCTGATACTCACAGTGAGCTTCATTTACAGCACACGCCTATGCATGTTTACTCAAAGGTAAGCTACAGCGTCTTCAATGGGGCTTATTCCCAGGATAGTATGCATAGGATTGTAGCCTTAGAGCCCAGTCATAGCCTTCCCCCCCCGGTGTAGTTATGCCAAAAATGGACCACTGTATCCAGTGGAGGGGATGGGGCAGATCAGGAGGCTTCAGGGGTGAAAGGAGATTTAAATCTATTTACACCTTTGTAAGCTTCCCACTCCAAGATTTCCTTAGCTCATGTCTAAAGAGGCTGCAGGATAGGGGGGATAGGATCCTGCATCCACCATCACAGCCAGATCCACTCTGTCCTGCAACCTCCTTGCTCCTGTTGTGTCCCCTATCTACCTAGTTTTGTGCCTCCCCACCCCTGTTCTGTCCTCTCCCATCCCTCCCACCTCTCTTGCTGATGTACCTGTTCTGGCAGGTGAGCTGACAACACACGCAGGAAGGCTCCAGCTTTCCTGCCGGTGTGCTACTCAACTCCTTCTATGACTGGCGCTGACTGCTTTATGGCAGTCAGCATCCACAAATGAGGCACTCTGACTACAGCCAGCCCAGATAGGATTGGGCCGTTCAAAGCTTAGACTGTGCTGCTAACTTGCATGGTATTATTGCAAGTCTTGTGCCTTGATCTTTTTGAGTCCCTATTTCTTGGAAGCACTTATGTCTTGGAGTGTTTTTTGAGTTTCTAGTTCTCATGTTGCTTGAAATCATGGCAGAATTGCACAGGCTTCATAGAGCTGGGATAGTGTAGTGACTGAAAGTCTGAGGTACAAATCAGAATTGACCCAGTTCTGATCTCAGCTTCTCTGTGAACTTGCTAGATGGCCTTAGGCAAATCACTCCTTTTTTGCTTGAGCTCCTAAGTTGCAATATGGGGAGAAGAATATAGTACTTTCTTAAATTACAGCATTTTTGTAATGATTCTAAGATAACTCATTTGAAATGTTTTGCAAATTCAAATAAAAAAGCTATACAAATGTGTAATATTATTAAATCCCCTCTGCTATGGAGTTCACTGGGTAATTCTCTAGCTTTCAGCCATCCTACCTCACAGGGTTGTTGTGAGGATAAAATAAGGGTACATAGGAACCCAGTGTGTTGCTCTGAGCTCCTTGGAAGAAAGAATGACTTGAAGTAGATGTGATAAAAGCAATACTTTCAAGGCACCACCAAAGCATCCAAACAGACTTTAAAACCAATGAACAGATTTAACAGTGTAAATCTAGCTCCACTAACACCAATGGAAGTTTTGCCATTGACTTAGAGAGCACACAAATCGTAGTCTATAATATAAAAACCATCTCTCGTGGTTTGAACATTGGGTGGCCAGTGAACTGGTGCTGACTTGTATTAGGTAATAGGGCAGTTGGTTGTCCTGCGCCAAATTTAGGAAGATGTCTTGTACAGAAAATGGTGGTTCCCAACGCAGGATTTAAATACCCATTCTGATGGCTGGAAAAAGCCTCTTTCAATAAAATGTCAGAATTTACAGGGAATGTAAACTCTCTTTAAAGAAACAGATTCCCATGCTACTAAGTGGATGCTTCCTGGTCTCTGAAGTGCCTCAGACCTGCCCCCCCCCCTTATTGCTAGGGTTCGGAGCTAAAACAAACCATGAAAATTTATCAAGGGAAATCCTCATTTGCTGTGAGAATGCACCCTCGCTCTTTAGCGTCCATAGTCAAGATCCTTACTGGCATCCATAGATAGTTGCTAAAGAATATGTCTTTCCCCCTTCTGGGATTTTGGATTAGGTCGACTCCCATGCCCCGAGATAGGTCTAGCCTATTCCTGACATCATTTTGTTCTTAAATGAAAGCTTTTTCTGTACTTTTTCTCTGCCCCAGTCTTGCTTACTCTACGCAAGACTTGTATTTGCATTAGTTACAGTAAGTATAATGTTAGCCATGAACCTCCAGTTCATGAAAGGAGCCTCTAAAATGAATGCATGTGGAGGATCATGTCCTTCTGCCTGCCAAGCCTACAGGCCTACCAGATACTCATGCATTGGATATTGCTTTGTAGATTCCATGCAAATGACAAGTCCAATAGGTGCCGCCCACAGTATGCAGTCATTTCATGCTAGTTAAGGTCTATGCTGTTCAGACCTGTATGAGTTGAATAAGGACATCGAGGGGGTGGAAGTGGGTAAAATTCCACTGTGCATAGCTACTGCATAGGGACAACCTACCCATTGCATAGGGTGGTGTGGACCTCCTCGGGCAGCAGATTTAGCATTAAAGTGGAATCTTCTTTAAATTCTAAGTAGCCGAGGAACACTTTTATCTGAATTTTAAACTGGAGGCTTACTTCGCTGTTGCTTTTCAAAAGTGGTTTCTTTTCTGAAGGTGTCACAAGTCAGAATTACTTGCCCCAGGGAAGGTCATCACCTATGTTTCTCTGTGAACAATTTCTCGCTGTTTTAAGAGTGCTTTTTGGATGGTAGGTGGCAAGCCCAAAGCAGTGACTCATGTGGCAGCCTCCTCTGAGGACTGGCAACTCTATTGGACCTGGTGTAATAGGAGTGATTAAATTATGCAGATACCACAGGCAGGGACTGGCAGAATTACCTGGCAGGATTATTGGAAGGCGATGAGATCAGCAGGGAATCATGCAGAGATACAATGGGCAACCTTCTCATTGAGTCAGCACTTCAAGCTCACAGGGTACTTCAGTTATTTAACTCTTTATAGTGCATTGGCAGTTTTCTCATGTGACATTAGTGTGTACAAGTCTGGAAATTATGTTATTACAAAGTAGGAAGTAGTCAATTATTTATTATATTATGTTTTTCCTGCAATGGGGGAGGACACAGTAGATCTTCAGCACTAAATACGGTATATTGGACTATCCCTGTCTACATGTATAGAGACTACTCTGAACCAGGCCAAAGAATAAATTCAACCCATTGTCTAGGGTTATTTTTGTGTTCATGGGAGTCTTCCATCCATATGAGCAACAAAGCTTGGTAGGTCGGCTCATAGATCTCTGCATTGCTAATCCTGTGATCACTGTGCTTTCACGTGTTGGAGGTTGTGGAAATTTCTGTGGCCAATATTCATTAGCTTCTGTCTCCCGCATTAGTGTTTCAACCATTACCCCCTCTGGACATGTGTGCAAATAGGTCCCCAAGCTATCCCACCTAAATTGGCAAATAATGTTTGAGAATGGCATGTCCTCTTGTGATGATGTCATAAGCTAGACTGTTGAGCTGGTGTAGCAGTGTGGATTGGTGCCAAGGGCCAATCTCAGTTGCTGACACCAAGGGCAATATACCAAGGCTGGCTACATACAACAGAATTGAGTCTAGCAGGGAAGGAACTGGAGAGAACCCACTGTCACTAAAGCGTGTCCTTTCCTTTTTATATCCAGGGACTATCTGTGCTGTCAAAATCGTGTATGGCTAGTACTGAGTTTTGGGAATTCAGTTTATAAACACCATAAGAGATAAATAACTTGTTAGCTCTGTATCCCTATTGGCACAAACCACTCCCTGTGTGGTTTTAGCCATGCATATCTGTAACATTTATGGGTCTCAACGAACGTTAACCTCTATTTCAGGTTTTGGGGTAAAATGAAGGAGTCATCTCAGATTGCCACCTTTTTCTCCTTGCTCTGCTCCTGTGCCTTTAACAGCATCCTGACCCACATTAACTTTGCAAGTGACACTTTTTCAGGCATGGGGAGAAAGTGATGCAGGGGTCATAGTTACAGGTAGAGCACATGCATTCCTTGCAGAAAGTCCCAATTCAATCACTAGCGTCTCCAAAGTCCCTTCTCTGCCTTGAAACCCTGGGAATCCACAGCCAATTATACCAATCTAAATAGGCCCATGGCCTTCAATATAAGGCAGCATAATCTGTTCATTTGTGGGGAGTTTTTGCTCGGAAGTGTTCAGCATGCCGTTTAAAGATGCAGCAATCGGGCTAGGGGGAAAAGTGGCAACCCGCAATTTTGTCCAACCTGGCATAGCAAACAGTAGAAGCTTTTGTATCTAGAGTGTGGTGAAGAATAGTTCACGTCTCCAGCAGTGATGGTCCCTGGGTTTTTTCCCCCTTTTCCCAGTTTGCATTTTTCTATAAACCTCCCAAGTGGACCAACAGCACGAATTATTGGACTGTACTTTGCTCACCTTCCGCAGTAATGATAAATATGGCACACTCCCTTTCTTGCTTGTGTTCTGGTACACACACAGCTCAAAAGACATAGGCAACAATTTTCAAAATGAAATATGTTGTTCCTTGTGGAGAACACGTAAGTGTTGTGTGTGCATGTCTGTGTTTTCTTTTCAAATTGAGATAATAATGCATCATATATACATTTCATAGCATCATTGATTGAGGAGGAAAAATCACTTTGTTTTGTTTTTCAATTTGAGCCCATTGTTGGCAGAAGAATCATACTAATGTGTAACTAAAGAAAAGGTTTTAGTTGCCAAGAGAAACCTGGTTGGGGGGATGTTTTTGAATAATGGTGTGTTAATTTTCAGGAATCCTTTTTAAATTTTACAAAAAAAAAAGGAGAGTGGGGAAATCATTGAAGGAGAAAATACATAGTTTTTAACTTTAAATAAAAAGCGATGTACTTCAGTGCAAGCAGCATAGCATTATGGGTAAGGTACAATGGCACCATAATGCTTTCCCTAAATGAAGAGACAATATTTCCAATACCAGCCTGTCGTGTTGACGCTCTTGTGTTTACAAAACTGTGTATACTTATTTCTTGGTTTAATTTTATTTGTATTTTATTTTAATTTTTTGGTATATTCTTCAGGTTATTTTTGCTTCAGTAATAAATGTTAATTGTTTGGAGTTTATTTCAGAATTTGTCTTCACCTTGTCATGTGTTTGTATATTGTACATAGTACTTCAGTATTAGAAGGAAGGAAGCATTGTTTGTCCTATTTACGATATGTGTTGGTGCTCATTTGAAAGAAAAATAAAAGTTTTCAAATATTAAAAGAAAACCACTCCAGTAGAGGTCTGTTTTTGTGTCTTGGTTTTTAAAAGCACATTTCCTGTTTTGGACCTGCTGGACTCCTAGAAAGAGTACCAGGACTGGGCCAAGATTTGAGGTGATACACCAAATGCCACCCACTTTGGGTGTTGGCATGCCGGCCTCTGCCTCCACCTGCTTCCTGGATTTGAAAAGGAAGAGGGAAATTAAGTAGGAGTATTAAGGATACTGTAAGCACACTCTGGCCCACCACTCTTTTCCACTTTTACCTCTTGTGCTCCTTTCCCTTATTTTTTTTTTAAAGGAGCAAAGGCTGGGACATCACCAAGTAATTTGGAGGGCAGCTCTTCACTTTTCAGCCTTGGGTGTCAAGGGATCCTGAGCTTACTCTAGCCTATTCACTCCTGCTTTATCAATGGAATCAGCCCACAACCATACTCCACTCAAAAGGTCAAATAATTTGACCTTCCTCAACACTACTGCCATATTTCTCTCCCTCCTTCCCCCACCTCAGCTTTCTGGCTGCTGAGAACTTTTGTTCTCACTTATCCACTCGTAGCTTTGTGTTTCCATGACAGCAGGGTGAAAATGGCATCCTTGGGTGCTATAAGCCTCCATGCTGTTTCCATGGTGACAGAAGATACCCTTGTACCTACTTTCACCTTGTCTAGACTATGAGCTGTGTTATCAAAGGGAAAAGAGGGAGAAAGATTCCTTTGTGCTCCACTGGGATGAGAAATTATAAAAGGGAGAGGTTTCTTAACCTATGGAGGCCTGGTGCTGGCTCATTGGTACCCTTGGGCAGCTGTAAAAGCCCACTGTTGATACTTGATATGGCATTGTGGGAGAAAATGGTGGCCACCAGTGGAGGAGAATGGGGCACCATTTTTGCTCACAATGCCCTGAGCAATGCTTATGTCAGGGATACTATTAGAGGGGGGGGGAAATGGCATCCACCAGTGTGAGGTGGCTAAGGGGGTGAAAGAGGATCCACCTCTGCTGCTGCCCAGGTAAGTCCACATGAATATTGCAGTCCTGTGTTGCAGGTTCTACCTGAGGAAATGGGATGCACCACAGGATACCTTGCCAAGAGCCCCCTGAACATTTGCAACGGTGTGAGGGGGAAATAGATTATTTGAAGAACTAATTCACTCCCCCCCCCAAGCATCTCTTTTGCATGGTTCTTCTGCAGCCAAGTACCAGATAAAGGAAGTTGTAAAATGGCTACAAGTATTTTCTGATTCTGCCATTTCATTGTAGTATTGAGTGATAAACCTATTGAATCCCTGGAGATGAGGCAGGTTAAAAAGTTTGATTTAAAAGAATGAATGTCCTCATGTGCACTTCAGGGCTCGCTCCATTCTAGTCCTCAGTCCATGGTTACAATATATTGTTGGAGGAGAATTATCATTAAGGAGTGAATCTGCATGTCCTGTATCCACCCTGTATGTGAATCACTATGCATTAATATCTTGGAACACAAAACAAGGCAAATAGTCTGCATGGATTGGAGAGCAACAGTTGACATCTGTCCCACTTGTCATGAAATATTAAATCAGGCCAGGATGATAACAGGATCCAAGGATATCAGAGGGCGGGTGCAGATGTATTGGCTGCATCTAATTTGGGAAACTGTGTGGTTTTGGTCACTGGATTCCTCTCCATTCCTCCACACCCCCTCCCCAACCCTAAAATATATAGGTGATGTTGTCGATGGGGTTGCTTTTGTTCTGATGACAGAAGATTTTATAATGGAGTCTGAAGCTCGGGAATGCGTGCTAATGTTCCAAGGGCTATTTCTGCTCAAGATGTAGGCTTCAGGGTATAAATAGCACACTGGGCTATTCTTTCTCCAGGCTGATGGGCACAGTTAGATTAAATGCCTTGCAGAAAGCAAGCAGCTGCAATGGGGAAGTCATATAGAGGGCAATGCGCCTTGCGGTCAATGGGGTGATGCCAAATGATTTGTTAGGGAGCAAGGATAGTATATCTGTGTCTGCAAGCATCAGGTTGCAAGCATAGAGGCAAGGTTACCTCTCCCCCCCCCAACACCCCATAATTCCAAAGTGTGTACTAAAGTGGCCTGAATTCTAGGCAAAACCTGAAAACATGTCCATTGCACTTTTAAAACCATTTGAAGTCAGTTTCTCAATCAAGGGCTCCTGGATGGGCTGGCCCCAGTGCCTGAGGTGACATGCCAGAAATGCCCCCAGCACTTTACCTTATGGCATGTCAACCACTGCTAGTCTTCCTCTTGCTCTCTGTGGAGGTGGAGAAGCTATTCAAACAGACCAGCTCAGTGGTTCTTGAACATTTTACAGCCATGACCCTCCTCATCAGCTGTGGCGGTCACATCATGTCTCAGAATGCAAAGCTGCAAGGCATTCTGGGGCACGAGGTAGCCAACGAAGTGGGTTGTGTGCCAGTGCAAGCCGAAAGGTGCAAGGCATTATTTATTTATTTAAGAAATTTCTACCCCGCCTTTCCTCTGCCAAGGCAGATGTCCTTTCCTCTGCCAAGGCAGATTATGAGGCACAACATGGCCCGAAACGCCTTGTGGCTTCTGGATCACTCTGGCCCCACAACTCACCAAAAATTGGGCCATGACTCACTTGTGGGTCACAACTCACAGTTTGAGAACAGCTGCTTTAGCTTAGTCATTGCCAAACCACTTCTTCAAGCAAATGAATACCCACTGAGACAGAAGGATCTTCTTTAAAAACACTGGGACAACCTGGTAGCTGATCTGTTTCCTGCACCTGTTCTGGTCATACAACACTGTTAGATCCGGAGGGATGGTTTCCCATTAGGCTGTACTGTTTCCCAAAAGGCTTTGCGCCGGCTGTTGGCACATTGTGAACCTCTTGTAGATTTGTACATATTTCCAGGAGCAAAACCATAGATCCTGTTACAGACCAGGGTCTCAGAAAGTTCACATCATGTCTGAAGCCTGAGCTGTTTGTGAACATTTGATGCAAACAAAGTCTGCCTCCTTCATATCTAGAGTTGCCAACTTTTGGGGGGGGGGGTTAACCCTGTGCTATATTGTGTAATTTCTGCCTATCATTTAGTTATAACAACTAAATGATAGGCAGAAATTACACAGGTAAAGTTTTTACCATCACAGTACGCAAACACCAGGGGCAACGTTTCACCTCCTGAATTTGTTAATATCACAAATATGATAACCACACCAGATCCCTGCACGCCCTGCCAACACTGGTGATTTTTCTCAGATTATCTGATTGGATATCCTTCTAATTTGCTGAGGACTAAACAGCACTTATGAGATACTTGTTATACGATTCTCTACATGTACATTTTTAAAAACCCAGAGAACCATTTATCCTTTTCTTACTCTCTTCAATGGAATGCAAATACCAACTGGAAGACAAGCCAAAGACAGCCTATTTTGAAAAGCAGACATCCAGGTGCCTCTCAAACAGAGCATAAAAGTGACTGTCTTCTGCAGTTGGTTGTTTCCAGCTTCTGGTAATTGTAGAGGTAAATGGACTTTCAACAAGGGCTTTCAATTTAGCTATGGTAGCTGACCTATAGTCTAATCCTGAGTTTCCTGGGTGCTGTGTTAGCCAAACAGCTACTGCTGCATCCATCAGCAGCCAGGCAACCACCAGGGTCTCCTCGGGAGAAGGGAACATTCGTCCCTTTCCCCCGGGGGGAAACTCCCGCCTCCCACAATAGGTACTCCTCTATTTTGTACTATTTTGACTATTTTGCCAGCAGAGAATCGAGCAGCCTCATGTGGGGCTGCCCATCCCAAGGTGGGGGATAAGATCCGGCAGTGGAGGTAACTACCTCAGCTCTGCTCCTCCCCATGCCCAGCTGCCCCCCACCTATAAAATCCTTTTATGGACTTAGTCATTCATAATATTGGTATCCTCCCATCATCAAATTATTATATCAAATAACAAACGATTGCAACAACAAATCAGAACAAAGAAAAATGCCAACAATTAGAGTATGAAAAATACAATCATGTTGTATATCATTGGAACAGTAATATAATGCTGAATACAATGAAACAAACCACATTGGAATTTCTGTATTCTATCCAAAATTATGACCAACTAACTAGAAACCCATTTATTTACTTATTAATTAAATTTGATTTTGTTGTAAAGGGAGGGTTACAAAATCTTCTTTGCCCAGGGTAGCAGATGCCTTAGCTATGCCACTGCCATCATCACATCCGTTGGCAAGGAGTTCCACAGACTATTTTATTTATTTATTTATTTATTTATTTATTTATCTATTTATTATATTTTTACCCTGCCTTTCCTCTGTCAAGGCAGATGCCCAAGATGGCTTACAATTATTGGAGGGGAAAATACAGTACATAAAAATAATAAAACAATAAAATAAGCAATAAAATAAAATATAAATAAAAACAGTAAAAAATCATTGGAGGAGGGCAAATAAATACCATTTATTTATTGTAAATAAATGCAGGTTGAGCTGCAGAGGTACAAGAGACAGACATGTCAACATCAAACGCTAGATGAAACAGATAAGTCTTGAGCCCTTGCTGAAATGCCATGAGGGAGGAGGAAGATCTTAGTTCCCCTGGTAGGGAGTTCCATCATTGCAGTGCCAGTACTGAGAAGGTTTGCCCCTGCACTGCCAACCCCCTACCTTGGGAGAAAGGTGGCACTTGAAAGAAGGACCCCTCAGATTACCCAAGAGGGTGGGCTGGAATGTAAAGGTGTGAAGGCAGTCCCTTAGTTAACCTGGACCAGAACTGTGAAGGGCTGGATAATTTTTTTTCTTGTCTAACTCTCCAAAAGAGTAATCAGTGGATAAAACAATAAAAACAGCTGATAAACATGCTGCAGACAGGAAATTGAAAGGGTACTGGGCATGGTACTAAATCTTTATTCCCCACCCCCCAACACACACACACACACACACACACACACACACACACACACACACACACACAGCATTATAGTCAGGAAGGCACTGGAAAACATCTTGGGAGAGAATTCTGAAAGACGCCCTCTCTCTACTAGCCAGCCATCTAACTGCAGGAACACCTGGCAAAAGGCTCCTGAACCAGATTTTAGTTGATAGATAGGTTTGTCTGAGAAAAGTGACACTCTTGCACCCCACTAAGATTATTCAAGATTTTAAAGTGAATGAATTTAAAGATTTGAGGCATGCATGACAATGTCCAAGTCAAGAAAAGGGAGTTGGATTGTACCAAACTGATGTCTTGGGGCCCAGGTCAGCCCTGCTTCTAATACCAGGGCCTTTAGGGAAACACAGCAGCCGTTTGTCTTGTCTTTCGGGCAGCCCAATCCTAAGTAAGGCCGACCTAACAGGGCTGTATCCTAAAGCCCATTAGGAGGCAGCAGCAGCACCCACGTAAGCCCCAGGCACCCCTATGGGATCTGCACCTGCTGCTTTGCAGGCGCAGAGGAACGTGGACAGGAGCGGCCTGAATCAGGGCCGCCCTGGCCGGGGACAGGGTTTAGGATTTGGCACTATGGCCATCCTGCATCACAACCCCCGTCTCCACCCACTGCGCCGCCCAGTTACGCCCCAGCATGCCTCTGGAACACACTCAGCGAGGCCCAGCACCACCTGCGCACCGCCAACGCTCAACCAGCACAAGGCTGTGCTGCTGATGGTCGCGTCAGCGTCCGAGGGTTGGCACTGCTTCTTGCGCTGGTCCAGCGCCATAGCGCCAATGTGGACACAGACGCGCTTGACGACATGTTTGCGACAGCGTTCAGCCGATGCAAGAGTGTAGCGCTGGCGCAACAGGGGTATAGGATTGCACTCTGGAAGAGAACCATCATGTTGCATGCTGGCTGTGAAGAAACCCCAATGCATCAGGAATGGGGAGCTACCTGGGAGAAGAAAGCAGGTGAATGGCCTTGAGCAGGGGCAGGATGACTCTTTGGGGAGAAGAGAACAGATGGAGCCCTTTTGTGGCATTTTCAATTGTCTGAGCAGATGTTACTTGTCTAGAGTGGGGAATAAGGCAGGCTGGTGCTTTTGTCCTCTGTGAGTTACTGGTGCATTGAGTGAACTCAAGGGAGAAGTTACGTTTGAATGCAGCAGGGGTCAGGCGGGGGAAGATAATGAAACAGGAACCTGTTTCTCCAAATGGCACAGATAGATCTAATATCATTGGGATGTTGTTAGTTTGTGCACAACTGTATAATATCAGATTCTTCCCCTGAAGAATCCACCTGCCTCTATTTCCTTCCCCTTCCGCTGTGTCTTCCTGTATTATATAAGTCCCTTGGGACATGGAGAAGTGCCATGTACCCTTCCTTGTGAAGTGCCATGCACCTAGATGGTGAATTGGCCAGAAGCAATAGAAGATACTGCTTTTGTGTCTTAATCAGAGCCAGCCCATCCAGACAACTGACTGAGGTGGTTGCCTCAGGCAGTGGATTGGTGGAGAAGTACCCACCTCCACCTGTCTGCTTGCCTCCACAGCTTCTCTTCTTTCCCACCTCCCATTCACTAGATTGGAGAGGGAAGAGGAGGGTGGAGCAAAAGAAGGAGTGTGGAGGACAGGGGTGGGCTACAGCAGGGGTATCACATTTGTTTCACATAGCAGGCCAAATAGCACTCATGGTGCTTGCTGAGGGCTGGAAGTGACATCATTTAGCAGGAAATAACAACATGAAGTGTTCAGAAATAAGCACTTTGTTTGCTCTCATGTAGGAACTCATTAGCCTCAAATGACAGAAGAGAAAAAAAATATCACATTGGGAGAGCCCAATTAGCCTGTGGGCTGCCCTTTCAGCCACGCCACTTCTGCTGAAGGATCACTTCACAGCTCAGCAACTGAGAGGTGCTCTGCAAAATGATGCCTCAACCAAAGTGGCGCTGCTGAAAGGGCAGCCCGTGTGACAGGCAGGGAGAGGGTCTAAAGGGGTGCAAGGAGGGAGGAACAGAGGTTGGGACAGACCTGGAAGTGGTGTGATCAATGGAGATGGCCTCTGCCATATCTTAACCTCCTTCCTACGCCTGCTAGCCTTACATGGGGCTTCCCGGATTCGTGAAAGCAATTTAACTGGTGCTGCTCCAATAAGTCCCATTGGGTCAGTTGGGGCTTTACTCAGTGTAAGGTGACAAACCCATATGTCCCCTGCCTTAACCCAAGGAGACCTCTGGCCTCCTCCTAACTGGCACTGCATAGAGCATAGGATATGTGGCCCTGCTGCACCAGCACAGGTTAGGATTGAGCTGTAAGGCATTTCAGCGCCATGTTACATACGCACACAGGTGTTTCCCAATTAAGCTGAAGAAGGGGTCCCACTTATTACAAGCCCCCCAAAAATAATTCCCTGTATGTCCTTACAAAACTTATCAAGATGGGCTGGGCCCCTCTGACCCACCGGCCAATTGTTAGGATTGTGTTAGGAGTGTTTGATCCCCCTGACCCAAACACCCCGGAACCAAATACCACACAGACAGAGAAGAGATTGCAGCTTGAATTTCTTTACTGCAGTAAAGGGAGAGGCAGGACCAAAGTCCAAGACCACCTCTTCGAACAATACATAATCACAAATTATACGGACCCTATTCCATGCGCAGCCCCTCCTCATTTTCACAATTGGCTAAGTTACTTCCGAGATTACAACCTTCCCCTCCGCCTGCTATATGTTTTCCCTATGTTTCCCCTTTGATATGTACCCCCACCCTTGCACATGTCGCATGTGCATTTAAATCAGCTTTTGTGCTCCAAGAGGCGTACAAGCTAATATTAATTAAATTCATTAGGCATGCGCAGCCCATTACAACCCTCTGTAAACTTTTCACCCCTTGTTTAGCCTACCTTGTTAGCAGAGAAACCTGCCTTATCTACTTTGCTTGTGTTTTGCCTCATTAGCAGAGGCACCTGAACCACTCCTTAAATATTTTTAGTACCAAGTTTTTGAAGTTGCTACTCGCTTGTTAGTGAATCACTTATCTACTGAGAGAAGCTATTTTTTCTATTAGTTATTTGCTCCAAATTACAGGCTTTATTCCCTGTTCTCAGTCTTCTGAGAGCCCCCCCCCTCCAGTTCCAATTCATAAGCTCTTAGTTTCCTCTTAGTATTTTCAGATTGTCTGCCCCAAATCATTTACTTTTTTCTTGAATATCCTGCATTTTGGGGTGCTGTGTCCTCCTTTATGGTAATGACATCTGGTCACTGTGAATGTGACTAATGTTGTTGCATTGGGCCCCATAGTTTGGTGTGCCCTGCACCAGTGCAGCTAGCATATTGCATGCTGCTGTGGCTAGGATCTTTATGGACTGTAAGTCAGTGGGGAAAGCAGATCAGCTTTACCTTGGGCCCTCCTACCTGTTCCTGCCTCCAAAAGGCCCAAAATGGGCCTCCTGGAAGCAGTTGGCAGTGTTGCCATCATGTCACCACCAACTCTTTCTAGGTTCCATGTATTGCTCACAGCACCACAAGTGCTCTTCTTGGTGAGTGGGGACCCCCTGGGAGGGTGGGAGTCCTGCAGGAATGCCTCACATTGGGCCCTGCCACAGCATGGACATAGACATTATCCCTGTTAAGTTCTGCTCCTTTGGTCTTAAATACACAGCCACAATGACCAATGGAAAAATGGTCAACCTTACAATGCAGTAACTTTAGAGTTGCACTATCCCATTTTTTCTGAGAACAGCTGGCAGTGATTCAAAAGGCAGCTTTTTTTCCTACTCTGGAGCTGCAGTGAGAGGCAAAGCTTCCCCCCATTGATTCTCCCCCATTGATCCTTTGCTGTCTCTTGATGCCTTCTTAGACTGAAGAGGGTTCTCCTTGAAACCCTCGGCTAAGAAAATGCTATCAAATATTATTGCTATTGTTGAGTTCCATGATTGTTTTGTTTGGGCTGTTAGAGCATAACTAAGTCACTCTAAAATGCATGGCATTACTGCAATGTTTTATTTTTCTTACAAAAATCACTCTGTCTGAGGTTGAGGGCAAGCTTGAGGCTACATGCCATGAGGGAACCGGTTGCAACAGTTTAAGCAGTGCAAATGAAAAAATACATACATCTTTTTGCCAAGCATTTCCATTCAAAACCTTGAACGCTTCACAAAAATAACAAAAGAATAGAGGGGTGTGTGTGTGTTCAAACAACCTTCGCTGTGAAAGCCCAGACTGATGTTTTCTTTTCCATTTGCAGGGAGGAAGAGAAACAGATTTTCCCATAATTGTGCTATTTTTATGAGAGCTTTATTAGTAAAAATGAGAACATTTATAGCTCAGGGAGAATCCTGGATTTGTATGAGTGCAAAGCTGGGTCTGAAAAGGATTGGATTCTCTTGTGCTTTGTCTTGGGGTGGGGGGGTGGAGAGCCAGTGCAGACAGGCCACGGAAAGATGACTAAGTGCTGATGCAGCAAAGGTTCTGCAGGATCAGAGCCAACTGGAATGCTCGCTGAAGGCTTGGCAGTATCAAGTCTGCAAGAGGTCTCTCTCTCTCTCTCCCCACAGAAGCTGGATTCAGGAGACAGAGGAGGAAGCAAGCAGAATAAATCAGAGGCCATAAAGATATACAGTACTTTTATTTGACTATATCTATCATGGGTGCACCTATATAAACATGGAAATGCAGTTTGGTGGTGGGGTGGTGGTGGTGACAATTCTCTGAAAGTAGCCTTTAGTCTTCTCATAGAACTACAGCTCCCAGAATTCCCTGAGAATGAAAAGTAGTTTAAAACTGTCATGTGCTCAGATACATGTCCTATGAGTGTGTACAGATGGGCCCAAAATGAGAAGGCACAGACCATTTCCCCCCCCTGTGTAGCAAGCCCAGCACACTGTGAGAAATTGCTAAAAACTCTGGGACAAAGGCCTGTAATAGACTTGTTAGGTCCTCCACCACCACCCCAGATTTATTGGCATCAGGTGATGGGCAATTGGTGGCAATGGTTCCCACCTTCCCCACTGGGAGACTGAGAGAATAAGAGCCCTGCTGGAGCAGGCCAATGCCCATCTAGTCTAGCTTCCTGTGTTTTGCAGTAGCTTATCAGATGCTTTAGGGAGCACACAAGACAACAAGATGCCTGCATCTTAGAGCAGAATTTCTCAAACTGTGGGTCAGGACCCACTATGTTGGTTGCAAGCCAAGTTCTGGTGTGTCCCCACTTATTTCAATGTGCATTTTATTTTTAATTTATTAGACTTGATGATGTAGGAGGACAACCCCCCCCCTGTGATTCTCTCAGAAACCACCATGCTCCTCCACCTGGCTGCAGGCACACAGCCCAGCCACGCTGCAACCACTATGCTCCTCTCTGGACAGCAGGCCACACAGCCCAGCCCAGTTGCAACCGCCATGCCTCCTTCACCTGGCTGTGAGCACACAGCCCAGCCAAGACACCCCGAGCTCCCACTGACCACTTTCAACTCTCCAGCAAAAGCAAGGTTCTGGCAACAGTATAAGCAGCCAGCAGCAATGCTTGGTGGGAAAACACTTCTTGGCTGAGGTCCAGCTGTTGAGAGCCTCCTTGGCGTAGCTCTGTACCCCATTGTGGTTATTTGGGCCTATAGGTAATACTTGTGATTGCTATGTTCATGATGGTCAGATGAGGACCTGGAAAGGTGAAGGGGTAAGACCAGGATGTGATGGGAACAAGTATGGACCCCATCGAGGGGAGGGGAGGGCAGTGCTGAGAACACCCTCTCCTTCTCTTAAACATGTACAGGTCTGACTCCATTTTGGATTTCATCCTGGGAGTTCTAAGCTGCTACCCTGCAAAGAGGTCACAGAGGTGATCCTTGGGAGATAGCACAAAACAATGCAGACTATTTAGAATTGGTGCCAAGGGACATTTGAATGTCTCCCTCCCTCAGGGTCTTTTAATGCAAGTCCGATATCTGACACAAGAACCTAGTAAAAACAGACTTCTGCCTGTTCGAATTTCCTTTGGTGAGTGCTCGTAGAGGGGAAATATCTGGGATTGAAATGCACTCTTGGGTTGGAGAGGTTGCTTCTTCAGAGGAACGCATGCCGGGGAATAGAGTCCTGCCAAAACCTTCAACAGGTCAGCGCACCTTCGCTGGAGCAAGGCAGTGACCTTAGGGAACCCCGGTCGGGTCTGGGTGTTCACATAGACAACAGTTTGGTGACCACGGTAGGACTTCTTCCCCCGTCTGTCCATTGGGAAAAGGGGCTGTTAACCATTTCTGTTCCACCAGCACAGGTCCCATCCTAATGGCAGCACAATTGGTGCAGAAGAGATAGGAAGAGAACGGGAAGGACTAGACAAGAATGGGCAGTTCCCTTTGAGCACTACCATCCCATGACACCCGCAGATGCATCTAAAACCACTAGGAAGCCTGGTGTACTTGTTAAGTGTTAGAGTCCCATGGGGGGGGGGTTAGAGTCCCCAGCTAAGGGTCAGGTACTAGAGGGGGGAGTGAGACCCCTCCTTGAAGGACCAGGAACTTCCCCGCTGGGAAAGAGTAGGTATTAGAGTCCCCATTTCGCCATGGTTGGTGGCCAAAGACGTTCAGATTTTGCCAGGGTGAAACGAAGATGGGTAGCTGTCAGTCCCATTCTCAACCCGAGACGCCTCTTCAAACTCTGCTGAAAAATTGGAAGCAACTAGGAAAACCCAAGCTTGATTGCAAAAGATTGAGATTTATTTGCAATAAGGTGTGGACAGGCTATCCACTGGCCAACAAGGTAGAATGGCTGGTGGGGGGCTCAAACTGCAATCATGAAATTATATCTAGTCTTGTAGTGCACTCTTGGGTTGGGGGAGGTTGCTTCTGGGGAATTGAGTCCTGCCAAACCCTTTGACAGATCAGCGCGCCTTCATTGAAGCTAGGAGGCAATCTTGGAGAGCCCCAGTCGGGTCCGGGTGTTCACGTAGACAACACTACCATGGTATGTGACTGTATTTGGGGAAATGCTACAGATCTGTACTTTTAACAGGGTACTAGGTATATGCTTTAAACAATGATAGTCAATGGGGCTTACTCTAGGGTAAGTGTGAATAAGATTGCAGCCTTTGGGATGTTTGAGGGTTTTTTTTAACAGATCTGCAACTGTTTGGGAGGATTAGGAGGGTTCTTTATATAATTTTTTTAAACATACACTTCTTGTAAACTCCTAATTTACTTAATTGCTTTGATTTTGTCATATCAGGGGTGTTAAAATTTCTCCTACTTGATTATGTCACTTCTGGCCATGACATCACATGCAGTTTAATGACATCACTTTGTGACAGACTGTTATTCTAAAAAGTGGGTCCCAGTGCTAAAATGTTTGAGAACCACTTACCTAGAGACCCTGTAATGCGGCAGGGTGCAGTCTTTCTGCCAATTTGTCCCATTGTTGTCATGATTAGTGAGTGGTTCAGGGGTCAACTTAGTCAGGTGGGCCCTTTGATGCCTGATCTAATTGCCCAATATCCCGCCACCCCAATCTTCACACTCCTCATTGATTTGCTCAGCAGTTGCTGTTAAAAGTGCAGGAACATAGAGGCCAGGTTTTTTTTTAAAGCTGATCATTATAGTGGAGGCAGCTCTCTCTCGCTCTCTTCCCCCCACCCCACCCCCCACCTTTTGTGTGTGTGATGGACAGTTTCCAGTTTTGGAGTCACATAAGCCTCATTGCTCAGAAATAATATCCATGCACTTGAAGTGTGTAATTCTTCATGGGGTACAGAACTACTGCTGTTGAGTTCCTCTTTGAGAGTGAGATAATTAAAGCTTCACTGAGATGATGAAAATTTTGGATGGAAGCAATCATGCTCTTCTGCATAACTGTTTGGCTTAATACATTCAGGTTGTGGCCTAAATCAGCCAGTGTGACAGTTCCTGCTGTTCTGAGCATGTTGCGGAGTGTGTTTCTGAAAAGGAACCTTCTTTTGGCTAAACGCCCTGGAGATGTATTGTATAACACTGTAGGAATTAAGTGATTAAAAGAAACAACCTTTTTCATTTGGATCGGGGCTAGCTCCAAGTTTGTGGGGGTCCGGGGCTGACTGCTTTAGTATCCTCCCAAGCTCAGAGGGGAAGGGATGTACTGTGGTCACAAAGTGGTAGCTGTCCAAAGTGCTCCTTGGTGGGTTCTGTCTTTTTTTTTTTTTTAAAGGTCTCTGCCCTAGTCATACAGCAATGGAGGATATAGCATTGTATTACTGGTATTAAAATAAACTTTAGAATAGATGGCAGCCACCAGGCATACTCCTGCCACCAAGATACTCCAACCGCACAAGGGTGTGGGTGAAGCTTACTTTGGCAACAGTGTCTCAACGCACTTTTTGGTATCCACTGCCTGAGAGATGAAGAAAGAGAGAAGGACCAGAGGTGTGGCAGGGTAATGAAGCAGGGGCTGCCGGGGGCTCAGATGGGAGAAGAGGAAGGAGTGGAAGTAATAGCAGTGCCGGAGGTGGGGCCGTGTGGCAAGTACTGCAGGTGCCGCAACACAATGTGTAAACTTTTTTGTTGTGTAATGTGTAGCCTCTCCCACTGGTTGTTGCTGCCCAGAATGATTTTGCTGGAAAGCGGGAAAGGCTGCTTACACTGTGTATGATGGTGCCTGCAATACTTACTGCACTGCCCCCTCTGGGTATATGCTACTGAGTGGAGGCAAGGTGGTGGGAGCTAAGGACGGAGTTGTTCCCAGGGAACAACCCTGGGAGTGGGAGCTAAGGAAGGAGACCAGCCCAGCCCTGGGCACCTCCTCTAAAACACCTGGCCCTGGTTCATTCCCTAGGATTGGGGGAAGGGGTTGCTGCCCCCCCCCCAGGAATGAGGGGTTGGTGCAGTTTGGTCTGATTAGGGTTTCTTGTTGGGTGAGGCCTGTCTTGCTGGGAGCCTCCTCACCACTGACCAGTAGGAGCTCCAGGTAAGCCGCTTCATAAGAGTTCCAGTGAAAGGGGGGGGGGAGGTATCACAGTAAACGACTGATTAGTAAATCCAATAGGAAGGACTTTTGTTTTGTACAGCTGTGATAAATGCCTTATCCCTGCAACAGACCCCTTGGTTGCATCTCTTTCCACCTTAAGAAGGCACTCACCTCACCCAGGGCCTACCACATGTAGTGATTTTTTTTTTTAATAATAGAATTGCCCAATGGAGCCAAATCCCTCTTGGAACAAAAACAATTGAACAAAAAAATTCTGAAGTGGTTAAGGAGGAGACCAGGTAGATCTCTGGAAAGAGAAATCCACACATGAAATTATAGTACAAGTAAGGTAAATTGGTATTTTTGTGTGTGAAAGGTATCTGACTGATGCTCCCACCCTTATTAGCTATGAGATTCTTGTGGTTTTATTACCTTTCTATACTTCCTTCCAAGCATCCCAGGATAGCATATGCGGTTTCCCCCCTTTCATCCTCGTAACAAACCTGTGATACATATCAGACTGTAAGAAAGTGATTGGGCCCAGTTCAGCAAATGAGCTTCTTGTTTCAGTGTGGATTTGAATTTGGGATTTCATGCTCCTAATCCAACACTCCCAGCTGCTATTCCTGGCTGGCTCACATGACCTCCCAGACTTCCTTCGCCTCTAATCTCCTGGATGTACAATGGTCAGTTTGCCAAAAAATGATCCTATTTCTCAGATTCTCAGACATATAAATAACAAAGGTTAATCTCAGGCCATTTGTGTGTGTGTGGGGGGGGGGGAATTTGCCCCAGCACCAGATTTTTCCCCTCCCTATTTTTAAAGGGTTAGTGGTTTTTATTACAGCCTTAGAAATCTCAGGTTTTTGGATGCACCTGACCCCCTTAAATATCAGCCTCCTGAAAGAAGAAGCTACAAGAGGCTATTAGTAGGCTGGTATACAGCTTTTTGGCAGGGTGAGTCTGTCTCCCCAAACCTGGTTTTGTGACCTGTGGTTTCTGTTCTACATTCTTTGGAGTCTATCTGCCTGGACTTCGCTTTCCTGAGTGTGAAGATCTCAAGCAGAAACAGGAGGATAAGTGGCTGTGGTTTCTGGAGGGATTTGGTTCATCTTCTGGTACCTTTTGGTCTTGACACAGATCTTGTTATTGTTAAGGAATTGCTTGAGATCACTGCTTTCCCCTCCTCTTGTGTCCATGAATTGGCTCAAATTCCCCATCTGAGCTGTGATTCTTCCTGATTTTATTAAAGAGGACACTGTTTGGTCAGATTTTGGGGTTTGTTTCTGGACCTGATCAGAAGGGGGGAACATCTTGCTGGTACATAAGAAGTTGCCTTATACCAAATCAGTCTTCCTAGCTTACTGCACAGTCCTATGCATGCCTACTCAGAATCAAGTCTCATTATGTTCAAAAGAGCTTACTCCCAGGAAATTTTGCATAGGATTTCAGCCTTTGTATGTCAACTAGCAGCACCTCTCCATGATTGTAGGCAGAAATTTTTCCCTGTCTTGCTGAGTCAGACCTCTTGCAGGCAAAATAGATGCTCTACCACTAAACTGCAGGCTCGCCTCTTATCTGCTCTTGGATATGTTTCATTTTGTTGCAAAAAAAAAAAAAGGTATACTGTATATGGTGTATATTAAGAAATATATATTGTAATTACAGTCGTTTTATATACCACGTATAACAGCAGTTTTATTAATACAAGCCAAATAGTTGGTCTTTTGGCAGAAGGATTGTGGGGTTAGTCTGTTGAAGCAGAAACAATACAGAGTATTGTGGCACTTTAAAGACAGACACATTATTGTAAGCTTATGCTACTAAATATCTAAGCCTTGAAGGAACCATAGTTTTGCTGCAACAGAATAATGACAAAAAGGGATTTGTATCTTTGGAATACAAATGTAGCACAATGCACCCCCTTAACTGTTTGTTATACTAGTCACTCTGGCCACCATGTCTTGATATTGATTCAAAGTAGCTGCAGCCCCTTGCACTATTTCCCTGGTGGAAGTCCCACCACCTGAAGCGGGTATTAACTGAAGTTTGGTAGTGAGCTTTTGCAACAAACAGTGGCTGGGGAGGCATCTATTGGCAGTGCATTATGCGTAGCAGTACTTTCTGATTGTAAATGGCATTGCAGAGCAAGGGTTGGTTGAAAAATATCAGGCTTGCATTGAGATCTAATTGTTTTTTTAATAGGACCCTGAGGTCTGCAACCCAGAGCCAAGTGCAAAATAAATGGCTGGAGAATGGGTTGGAATACAGTTGGAATGAAGGATTAGCATGCACCTGAGTATATATTAAGGAATTTGTTTCCGGTTCCAGGCCTGAGATCACAGTTCTTCCACACACACAAATCTCCTTCTGGATTTTTCTCTAAACTTCCTTGGTTTCAGCAGCCTAATTTAGGAGCAAACTAACATTCTTGACTATGTCTATCAGCTTTGGTATGCTTGATATTCCCCTCTCCAAGAGCACCAATATATGCCCTCCCTTCTGTGACAAATACCTAGGTGTTAGCCTGGTTCAGGTTAAGGCTATGTCAGGGGTCAGAGCTCCCTTCCCTTGTGCCACAGTCCTGATCCAGATCACACATAACATAGTTGTGGCCACAGTTGCTATTTAGGAGAATAAACCCAGCATGTCAGGGACAATGAAGTCCTGAATGGAACATATAGTTTGCAACTTAGAATGAGAAACAAAGCCTCAGGACAAAAAATGGAAGTAGCTCCTGGTTATATTTTGGGGCACTTTAGCTGTGCTGGGAGGCTTGCAGAAGGCTCTATGCGCTCCCTGCACCCTTCAGGAAGCAGCAGCTATCTCTGCTAAATTGTTTCAATTTAAAAATAGAATGTTTTCACTTTGGTGTGATCTCCCAGTGAGTTTGGGAACCACTGCATTGGGGGAATCGAAGTGCATTGAAAGTGGATTAAAGCTTTAATGGAAATGCAGCCCTAAATAGACTGAGGTGCCAAAATTTATTTTGTAATAAATTCATTTTGTACTGTGTACAGTAGTTTGTTTTGTCATGGCCTGGGCTGGGCCCCTTGGAAGCCAAGGTTCTGGAGGATTTTGCCCCCCTCCTTAGGCCTGGTTTTCAGGTCATATTCTGTCTGTGCAGTGTGTATAATGACATCAGTGTTTGAAATCCTGAATGAAGGTCTGGAGTCTTTACGATGCCTGGGGGAGCTGTAACATTTGCACTAAAGATTGTGGTGCTCATGTTTTCCTTGCTGAGCTGGAAGAAACTCAGTTTCAAGCAAAACAAAGCTCCACAGAAGGAATATCCAGGGGAAACCAAAGCAGTTTGGCTAAGAGCTTGAGATAGAGATAATATGCCATGGAAAACAACTCTGCTTTCCTGTTGTGGAGGTACCTGCAGAGAGGCAAGCTACAGGGATTTGCTTGCCTGAGATACTCCAGGGTCCTTCTCTGGATGTTTAGCTTTTTATTTTTAAACAAAGTGAATCTCTTGTACTCATGTTGCCAGCTGGCCACAAAAAGAGACAGACAGACAGACACAGACAGACAGACAGACAGACACACACACACACACACACACACACACACAGAGCGAGAGAGAGAGAGAGAGAGAGAGAGAGAGAGAGAGCCAAGCCTTTTCTGCCTTTAGCAGCAGTTTGATATGCAAGATTTACCACCTGAATTCTTTCATAACATGGAGATAAATGCATGTTTATACTTCATGGCAAGCTTCATGGTTTTTGAGATGGTGTCTTGTTGAAAAGGTGGCCACTGTGTCTACTTCTAAACCATGACCTACTGATCCATCTAGCATCACAGATTGGCAGAGGTCTCCAGATTCTTGGACTAGTTTGGCTAACTTGATTCTTTCACTGGGGATGCCAGGAATTAAACCTCGGTTCTTATATACACAAAGCCCAGACTGCTTCAGATTTGTGTGTGTGTACAATTTCCATTACAGAATCCTGGGAATTGCAGTTGGTGATGTCCTGTTTGCAAGAGATCTCTGCACCTCTCTTCAGACTACTATAATTATAGTTAAGAATGTGTCGAGGTGCCCATGGGTGCAATCCTAACCAACTTTCCAGCACTGACGTATCTAAGCCAATGGGGCATGTTCTGCATTCTGCAGTGAAGTAGTAGTCATGGAGGCCTCTCAGGGTAAGGGAATGTTTATTTCCTTACCTTGGTGCTGGAAAGTTGGTTACGATTGAGCCCTGTGTCAAATTGCTCTTGTTCCTATCTCTTTTTACATTATCTTAATAAAAACCGCACAGTCACAATCTGAACATAAGCAGGCACTGAATCTAATGCACAATATGTCTTCTGTTGTTTGCATTACATAACTGGATATGCTGTAATGTTCTTGAATAGCAATCGTCCTATTTGAAAAACTCCTAATTTCTCCAATAAGCTTGGTTTTTCTCCTCTACATGTAATAAGATGCGTCAATTTTGACATTGCTACTTTAGCTCAAACTTTATTTAATCGTATATCAAGAGACAGTGCATTTTTCTTGCAGCCTTTATTGCTCTAGTCAAAGGACATCTTTGCAGATTGTATTCCACAATCCTCTTTCAAGTAACCCCATGCTACAACTACAGGTTCTCATTGTATTGATGCACTGGAGCAGGGGTCCTCAAACTTTTATATTAAAACAGTGGGCCAGTTCACTGTCCCTCAGACTGTTGTGGGACCAGACTGCAGTTGCACGTTACAGCCACGTTGCAAACAGGGCCCTATTATTAACCCTTTCCTCATAAGGGAGGTGCAGGTGCCTCAGGCCTGTTATCATTTTGGTTGCTCTTTTCTGCACCTTTTCTAGCTTCAGTATGTCCTTTTTGAGATATGGTGACCAGAACTGTAAGCAATACTCCTGATGTGACCTTAGCATCGATTTGTACAGTCTTTGTATGATTTGTTTTATTCTCAATCCTCTTTTTAGTTATCCCAAGCATGGAATTGGCATTCTTCACTGCTGACACTGGGTGCACAGGCAAAGAGAGCATAAGAGTGCAAACACAAGCTGCAGAGGCAATGGGGGGGGGAGTGAAAGAGTGCAGGAGTGGCGAGGCTGAGGCTGCAATCTTTCCTGGGAGTAAGCCCAACTTTTTTTTTTTTTCATGTATTTATATACCGCCTTTCTTAAGATCACCAGATTTCTCCAGTGACTACAACTCAAGGCGGTTTACATGGGCAGACTTTATTCTTAAACCCGAAGGTTTTTACAATTTACAGAATGTTCTATCTTTCAAGAACTACACACATTCAGATCTTCCTTTCTGGATTTAGCCTTCTTTCTTTAGCCACCCGTCTGTCTTCTGCTGGCTGATGCTTCCCTGCTCTCACCAGAGACGCAGCTGACCTTCAGCACACTCCTCCTCCCACGAGGCAGCTGAAACTCAGCTTCTAATCAGCCGCAGTTGCAAGGTCTGCCGCTCTCAGAGACTTCCCGCAGTCTCTTGAGATCTTGAGATCTTCCTCACGACCTTGAGATCTTCAGCTGTATCTTCGGGCAAACGGAGGCATTAACCCTCTCGGCTAAATCTTCTGCCCAGCAGAAGATTTAAACAATGGGGCTTACTTCTGAGTCGACCTGCATAGGATTCTGCTGCCCAGCCAATGAGAGGAAAGTTAAGGCAGGGATGCGTTGGAGAGAAGAGTGCAAACCCAAGCTGCTCAAGGAAGGAGGAGAGTTTAGGTGTGCAGAGGTGAGGGCGGTTGATAGCTAGACACCAGGCTGCCTGACCCCCTTCTCCCAGACTGCCACACTCCCTTGTCCCTGACTGGCATGACAGGACTGCCTCCACAGCGACGAGGTAAAGCAGCATAGGCAAGCACTGGGGAGACGCGCTCTTTCACCCAAAATTGCCTACCTGCTGCTGCGTCCGGTCTGAGACTCCCAGAAGCTGCCTAGGAGCCAGGTTGGGGGGCCAAGTGTTGCAAGTCCTTGAAATAGCCGGCAGAGCAGCTGAGCTGGGTGCGCTCCTTCTCTCTCTCCCCGCAGGCATCCAGCCATGCGCGCCGCCTGGTTTGCAGGCAGTGGGTGTAAAACAGCCGGGAGAGCAACCGAGCAACCGAACCACTCGCTGCTTGGTTCTCGCTCCTTGCAGGCATCCAGCCACGCGCTCTGCCCGGTTTGCAGACTGAGTGCGTAAAACAGCCGGGAGGGCAACACAGCTGAGTGTGCACACGCCGCCCGGAAGAAGCTGCTTTGCAGCGCGGTCCAGCCGTATTGCAAGGCGGCCACTTCCGAGGCCCGCGTGCCCACCCCTCCTCCTTTCGGCTCAGAGTGACGGGCGGGCCGGATAAATGTTCTTGGGGGGCCGTATGTGGCCCGCGGGCCGGAGTTTGAGGACCCCTGCACTGGAGGCATCTATCCAACCCAGTGGTGGTGGGGATATTTCAAGTGGGAAAAATGGTGCACTAGGAAAAGGTAATTGCCTTTCTCCCAGTACTATGGTCTTGTTTCAAGTCAATTGCTTCAGCTGCTATTGATCTTTAGAGCAAATTCCCACTGGTTCTCATGGGTTTTTTCCTCTCAGGTCAAATAATGACTAATGGAAGGGTCTATGTAGGGTTCACAGTAGGGGCAAATCTCCCCTTGCCCTGATACAGTTTTGATCCAGATTGTAATCCCCACAGCTGCTATTGGATATGGTAGTAGTCCTGTGTTGGACTCAGACCTGGAAAACCCAGATTCAAATCCTTGCTCAACCATGAAGCTTTCTGGGTGATCTTGGACCAGTCACTATGTCTCAGCCTGACTTACCTTATAGGGTTGTTGAGAGAAGCAGGGAAGGAACAGTGACCTGAGCTCCTCTTATAACAAGGATAGAGGGGCATAAAATGTGAGAAATACTGTAAATAAAAGCTGTGCATCATTCCGAGTTACCCATTTCACAAAATGTGTAATTGGGTTCTGAAATTTTAGGGTGCTTTGCTTTTGAGGTGCAACAGTGAAGCTTATTTCCTATGTTTAATTCAGAAGATACTGTGACTCAACTATCTAGTGTTTGGGCAACACAGCTGTAGTCACTAAAATATATAGTAATGCTCTGGATCCCTGTGCTTTTTCAAAGGTGTGCTACTTGTTTGCAAAATGAATTGTCACCTTCAAAGAGAAACAATATGCTTTCCCTGAAATGTGGGGGTTTCCTCCCTCTACGAGAACAATGCTAGTTTTTTGGTAAATGCCCAGAAACCTCTAACAGATGAAACTGTCCCTAGGCACATGATTAAAGTGAAACGTCTCCTTCCCAGAGATAATTATTTTGTTGTTGAAACTCTTAGTAGCACAATTATTTTTAATTTGCCGACTTCCCTGACAACTCCACAGTGATTCATGGGGTTGCTTGGCTCAGAAAGCACTTGAAAATAGGGGAGGAACAAGTTGAGACGCAGTGACTGTTCTGCCTCTGTTGCTCCTATGGACTATGGAAAGGGAAACTTTCAGCAATTGGTACAGCATCAGTTTCCTTGCAGGAGCATAGGATGAGCCCTGCTGGAGTGAACCAAGAATAAGGGCCAGGTACTGGCTTTAGTGGGTACTGGGGGGTGGTCCTTGGCAACGGTCACTCCATCAGCACCACAAGAAAGCTGTTCACAAAGGTGGTCTTGAGGATCAGTGGTGGATCCTCCTGACACCAGCTCTGCCAAGGCTGGCCCAAACTTTAGTGTAGGGTGCTACTGCCACCCACCACCTCCTCTGCTGCTGCCATCACTGCCAGTCCCACTGCTCCTCCTATGCTCACTGGATCGGAAAAATGGAGCAGAAGAGAAATGCAGGGGAGAAAAGATTTGGGGGCTAGCATATCTCCTAGGAGATGCAGAGCAAGGAGCATGAGCTGTGGCAATGGCAGTGGAGGAATCTTTTCATGTGCAGTGGTTTGCCATGGGGCACACCACATGGTAAAGGGGTGGCAGTGGCATAACTAGGGCATCTGGCACCTGGGGCCCATAAAATCCCCCCCCAAGCACACACTGGCCCTCAGAAGGCCTCCTGCAGGCCTTAAAAAGATACTTCCTATTTTTGCCAAAAATCAGAAGTGTTTTTCTAAGGCCTCCAGGAGCCCTTCTGACACCCCCTCAATGTGTAGTACCTTGGGATATGTGCCCCGCCGGCCCCACCTTAGCCGTGACTCTGAGGAGTAGAAGCATTTGATGCTCTGCCTCAAGTACCAGGAGACCTTGTGTCAATGGACCAGCCCATTGTTCTATTGTAAGGTAGTTCTGACTTCAATCACGTAATTGGCCCTGGCATGCTGTTCTTTCTGTAAACGGCATGTGTCTGGGGAGCACAGTGGCGGTGGCAGTGACTGAACCCAGCCCCTTCCCTCCTGCTAGTTTCAATTGGAGGCAGTTAAAACTCCCCCCCCCGGGCAAATAGCATTAATGGAGCCCCATTTTTCAAATCTGGACCATTGTGAGCATAGATTTAAAGGCACCATCTCTTGTGTGGGTTGCAATTTCTATTCCCCCTTCTCCACATCCACTATTTTCAGGAAGAAAAACTTATGGGGCTAGTGATGTAAAAGACTGCCAATCATGGAGCAAAATATCTGGAACTGGTGTCAAACCCAGTGATAGAGCTTCAATTGTAAAGGGGTAGGGTCCAGTACAGCCCTAAAATGGCTCCAAAACCCTACTGACCATCCATTTAATTAAAGGAAAAACGAAAAACAAATTGTTGGCAAACTGGTAACACTGTTTCTAAAACACCATAATTGCTCTCAGGGTGTTAGGAGTTAGGCTGGCACAATTAGGCCAGCAAAGTTTGATTGGCACAGGGGCCACCGTAAAGTGTGTTTGGACTACTCTCAGAGTCAGGGAGGATGGCTCATGTCTCTGTGTTGGCATTCTCTGACTCTGAGAGTGGCCCAAACATATTTTATGGTGTTTCTTGTGCCAGCCTAACTTCAGGTTAGGATTGCGCCCTCAGTAACATAGCCAGAGGGAAAGGCGCAGTACATATTGCAGGCACCACAATGTGCCATGTAAGCAGGGATATGCAGTCATTGGAGACAGGTGAGGCTGCATTCCAGGTGAGCTCCTGGGCCTGAGCTCCCAGATGTGACTGGAGATATTCTCTGGTCACATCCAGTAACCTTTCTGAGCCCCATAAAGTCTGCACTCAGCCTCTGTGACCTTCAGAAAGCCTCCTACCCACCCTTGGGGAGAGTGTACAGATGGTTTTCTCTCTACCAGCTTCCCTGAAGGCTCCTGCCTTCTGAGGAGCCGGAACAAGGTGTGCGAAGACCCACCCTCAGGGTAGACGCCAATAACATTTTCCCTGAGGGCAGAGCATTTGAGGCTTCCCCCGAACCCAACTCCAGGGAAGGCTTTCTGCCTTTCCAGGAGCCGGGACAAGCTGTGGTGAACCCCCAGCTCTGCTGGTGGGGGCTTTCTGGAGATGCACAGCCTCTACAGAAAGGCTCTGGATATGACTGGAATGAGGTTCAAGGCTCAGAAACTCTGCATGACCTAAAGGGTTGCATCACTTCTCAATCATGTGGCTGTGTGACCTTCTGTGCCAGTTGCATATAAGGTCATAGCATGTCCCTACGTGTAACTGGCCCTTCCTATTCACTATCTGAGCCATTCTGCTCATTGCCATCACTGCCAAGAATGGCTCTGATGGCAAGTGGGAGAGGCCATTTGCACTGCATATAGCAGTGCCTGTAATAGTGTGCCCCTGAACCTCTGGCTACACTACCAATCACCTGTGACAGGAGTGGGCATATTTTTGCCTGGAGAAGTTGAGCATACTGAGCATGGCTTATTATGCTGTTGAAAATAACCCTGCAAGCCACACACTCCCCAACCATCTCCTGCCCCGCTATTTTCTTAAGGAATGGCTAAAGCCATGCATTGATCAGGGAAGCTGAACTTTGCTCCTTAGCTGAGTAAATATTAAGTTAGGAAGGAGGAAATTCAACCCAAGCCTAGTTACAGTTGACATGTAAACACAATATAAAGTTCCTTTTTGGTTAAAAATAATATTTACTTTCCTCTCTGGTCTCTCTTGGTATTAAAAGTATATTTAAAGCAGTCTGGCACAGACCAGCAGAAGTAAATTGCTAGTAAAGGACTTGACTAGAACACATCCAGGACAGCATCCAGAATACATCTGTAACTTAACATTCAGCAGCAGGCAGGAGCCTGGATAAGGCGTGGGAAATCTACAGATCATTTTAGCTCTATGCAGAGTTTTGTCTGATTCGTGCTATGTACTTAAAAAAAAGGTTGTTTGGGCCTCATTTGTTAACTGACAGGGGTACCAAAATGGATAGATCCTTTCACAAGAAACAGAGATGAAATTTAGGTGCTCAGATGTTCCAGCTTATCCTGCTGACTAGACATTTGGCGATTATTTTTGTTTTTGTCCCTTTCAAAACTTGCAACACAACTTTTGTGTTGCACATTCACCCCCATAGCAGTGTTGAGCACAGAGCGAGGTATGAGAATGCTGACTGTAAACCTAGGATAGGCTATAGATTGGCCAGAAGAACTGGTGCCCATTAGAGGGCTCACCTGGCCAGTCTCTAAACCCTCAGTCCTGGTGGCAGCGGTAGTGCCTGTCATAGCCCTAACCTTGGTTTATAGCCAGAACTTGGAGGCACCATTCAGATCTCTCACTCTAGTACCAACTGCAGAGGTGAAGAACCAAGATCCAATTGCTTCATTGAGTCACTTTTAGGGCCTATAGCTCTGCCTCTCCATGACTGCATGGGTCCCTTTCTTTGGGACCTTTACAAGTCCCTTTGTCCCACTTCTCACTGGAGCCTTTAGATGCCTTACAGCCCAATCCTGAGCATGTCTACGCAGCAGTAAATCTCATTACAGTCAATAGGGTTTATTCCTTTGTATGTGTGGTTAGGATTGCAGCCTTACATGGCGGAAGGGGGACAGTTGCATCTCTTTGCATTCAGGATGGAGGATTTCAGAGAGATGGCTATTTCCAGTGGCAGCCAAGGGAATTTATTTCTTTTTTGCAAGTAAAGTAAACTATGTTGTATTACTATTGTGGCATTGTGTACTATTGTCTTGTGTTGCTATTGTCGTGGTGAAGTCTCTCTGTGTGGGTGAGACAAGCCGTAAAAGGTTTGGGGGCACTACAAACAAACCCACTGCAGCCTATAAAGCTGGATTAAATATGTTGCTGTTTCCATGACCTTAGTGGAGAGAAATTTTACCTAAGAACACATTTGTGTAAGCAAGTGCAACTCCCTCCCCCTCCAACCACAGAAGGTCTTAAATAAACTTTGTTCACTTCTCAAAGTAGACACTGGATGCAGAGGAATTACTGTTGCCTTCATTTTCCTAGATGCAGACTTGAATCTAAATTTAGACTGAGGGGAAAAAAAACCCATGCACACAACATTGCCTCTAGGTCATTCTGTTAGACCCAAAGTGTTACAGGGCAGGAGGCCAGTGTGATAGGAAACAGATTGTTCAAATATTTTGGAAGGAAGCAACAAGAAAAGGAAACAAGTGAGCTCAGCTTGAACTTTTCAGAGACAGCTTCTCCTAAGGCAGGATTGAGGCTAAAATAAACTACATAAACTCATGGATAAATCTGCATAGTGCTGCAGCTTAAATCAGTTAATGTTGTAATAGAAGTATGTTATTATAATGTGTCAGAATTTTGCATATGAAAACAAATAACAAGGGCTGTAACCTGATTGAAGAAATCTTACAGCACAATTATATGCATTTCTACTGAGAAGTAAGCCCCACTGAGTTCAGTGAGACATACTTCCAGGTAAGTATTTATATGATTGTAACCTTAGCCCAGTAAGTCACAAACTCTGTACTGTAGTGCTTGAGGGTGCTGCAGTGAATTCACAGTTACACCCGTGAGATACCCCTGGTGGCCTCTTCTTGGATGTCTCACGAGATCTTGTGCAATTCAACATGGCGGTGCTTGGGAGAGTAGGAAAGAAGAGGCTGCTTTGAAAGAAGGGTGCTATGACCAGGTAAGTTGGGGAGCCTCTGCCTTAGTCAATTAAAGAAATGACATTTAACTGATTAGATTTCCATAGGATAACAATGGTTCTGAAAGAAAAAAACTGTTGTTTTTCAGTATGTCACAGCAGGTGTCATCTTGTAAGTGGCATTCCCACAGTGGGATTCCCACCTGCATGAGAGGAACCAGGGAATGCCTCCTCTATCATATAAAGTTGCAGGTGGCAGCCACCATGTATTTGGCTTTAATTGCACTTGAAAAAATTTTTTGCCTAATTAATCAGGATGCTTTCTAAGTCATCTGAATACCTTTTAAATTGGTTAATCCAACTGATTAATCCATGATAGGTTGCAGCCCTAATAACTAATAACATTAGCATTTTGCTTATTGGTTTAAACCAATTTGCCAAATCTGTCTTTCCAGCTTGCTTGCCCTGCAGTCATTTTTTGGTTCTGGTGTTCTGTATCTCCATAGACCAGGTCTGTAAATGTAATTTTCTTCCCAATTTAAAGAGGGATATAAAACAATTGTTACTCTCTCTGTTCCCCCTGCTGTGTTCATACTTTTTTTAGCCATAGCAATGAGAAGGCTATTTTTGTCGAGACTCAAGTGAGATGAATATTAATCCTCTGAGCTTAAAGGTGATTGCTGAGATTTAGCAGTCTATGGCCATGCCTTGTGTTCAGTGTTAGGGTGGTTTTTGTTGTTGTTGTTGTTTATTTTATTTTAAACTGTTGAGATTCATGCCCATTCAATCTTATCTCCCTTTTAGCTATCTCCCTGGCTTTGACAAGCATCTGTGGCCTCTCAAGGTTTTGATGGTTGGTTCTGTGCTAATTAAATTGTTCATCTCTCAACCTGAGTGCTTCTCACCTGGAATATAGGAATATTTATTTGTTAACATTTGATATGATCTTTTCTCTGCTGTTGTGCTAGAATCTCTGACCTATAGTCCCGTAGCACTTTAAATAACAACAAAAGTATTGTGGCAAATGTTTTGGGGGGACTGTTGTCCACTTCATCAGATGCATGAAGTGTGATCCTCAGTAGGCAGGTTAGGTACTGTACATACACAGTACTGTATGTTGTGACATGTTTGTGTTCCACTTCTTCAAATGACAAGACATTTCAGGCATGCAGTACAGGCTGGGTTCTGGCTTCCTTGAAAGGAAAGACCACTGGAGACTTTTAGCGTCTTTGGAAATTATCTGCTTTATTTACAAATATAACAGGTCAAGCATTTGGATGGAGTCAAATAGCAGAATGCTCCAGCAAGTAATTAACAGGTTGTATCCCTAACTGACAAGTTGGGGGCCGCAGTGCCCTAGATCTTGGCTCACTCTCCTCAGCTTCTCAATTCTAGTCTGGGGTTGTTGCCTCTCCCATGTCACATCTGCCTGTCAGTCCTTAGAAGCTGTTAGCTATCTTGATTTTTTTCTGTTTTAAACCCGCCTACAGAGGGAAGGATGAGTAATTTCACACTTTTATTTCAGCCCCTTTCCTTGGGTGCCTTCATGACATCTATCAGCTTTCCAACGGAGGCCTGCTGTTCAGAGAGATTTCCTGGATGAACAGCTGGTGATGTGTTTAAGAAAACCCTAGTTCCCTGGTAGCCATCAAGAATAGTTAAAATGATTGGCTGGTCTACTGCCTCATCATGTTAACAGAAAGAGGAGCAACACTGCTAGCCAGCTAGTGTTCTAGCATGTCAGAGAATAGATAATTAGCACTCAAAATCCACTTCCTAATCTCGTAACAATATAGATATAGAACAGTGTTGGTGAAATGGCACCAGCAGGACGTCGCAGGCCTTTCCATTGGCTCTCCTAAACACTATTCTGGCTCTGAGTGCCTTATGGCACTTTTGTGACAGCTCTTCAGTCTGTTTTATTCCTGCTATGGGTTGGTGGAATTGGGGGCAGGACCGGCTCTAGAAGTGGCAGGGCCCAATGCAGGGCACTCCTGTGGGGGCCCCACACTCACCAAGAAGAGTGTGGTGCCACATGCAAATTGTGATACCTGGAAATAGTTGGTGGTGACATAATTACATCACCACTGACTGCTTCCAGGAGGCCCATTTTGGGCCATTGGGCGGCAGGGGCAGGTGGGAGGGCTGAAGGTAAAGCTGCTTTGCTCACCCCACTGACATACAGCCCATAGAGATACCAGCTGCAGCAGGCGATATGCTCACTGTGCTGGTGTGGAGTTGTCCCCCCCCCAAAATGCAGTGCCCAATGTGATGACTTTGGCTTAAGGCTGACCCTGATTGGGGGTGTTAGTAAAAGACAGTATACATTTGTATATACAATTTAAAAAAAAAATTAGCCAGGGTGAGAGCCAGGATGATGTAGTGGTTCAGGCGTCAGACCTGGAAGATCCAAGTTGTCATCCCTGTTCAGCCATGAAGCTTCCTGGGTGACCTTTGGCGCAGTCCTAACCTGGAGTTAGGCAGGCACAGTTAGGCCAGCAAAGTTTGGCTGGCACAAGGGTCACCGTAATGTGTGTTTAGATCACGCTTGGAGTCAGGGAGGATGGTGCACATCTGCATGCTGGCCTTTCTGACTCTGAGGGTGCAATCCTAAACTGAGTTAGGCCAGCATAAGCTAAGCCAGCAAAGTTTGGCCAGCACAAGGGACACTGTAAAGTATGTTTGGACCACTCTCGGAGTCAGAGTCCAACACAGAGACATGCGCTATCTTCCCTGACTCCGAGAATAGTCTAAACATGCTTTATGGTGGCCCTTGTGCTGGCCAAACTGTGCTGGCTTAGCTTATGCCGACCTAACTACAGTTTAGGATAGTGCTCTGAGAGTGGTACAAGCATGCTTTACGGTGTCCCTTATGCCAGCCAAACTTTGCTGGCCTAACTGTGTCTGCCTAACTCCAGGTTAGGTTTGTGCTGCTTGAGCCAGTCACCCTCTCTCAGCCTCACCTACTTCACGGGGTTGTTGTGAGGACAAAAGGAGGAAAGGAACTATGTACACCACCCTGAGCTCTTTGGAGGGAGGGCAGTAAAAATACAAATAAATAAATAAATTCCAATATATTTCCTTAAAATAAATTCCAGGAAATCTGTCCACCTTTGCATTTGCAGCTACTTCATAATTCCAGTGTTTCACCCCCAGCACTTCAACAGCTTCTTTGTTCCTTGTTCAGGGAATAGCATCAAGCACTACAACATTCCCTCCCCCCACCTGCAAAACTAGTTCGGCCAGAAACTGTGCAGGGGCACAGAAAAATGATGTTGTGTATCATAGGCACTGACAGCTCTGCAATAGCAGCCCCCAAGTCTCTGAAGAGCTATTTCTGTTTGTCTATCCTTTCATTGCAGAGCTAAGTCATTTGTTCCCTGCGGGAACATGACAGGGAAACTTGACCTTGCCCAGCCGGGCTGTGCTTAGTATAACAAGGATTATATGACTGCTGCAAACAGATGTAGTTGATCAAGCAGGCAAGATCTCTTTGCTGCCTGGACAAAGTAGGCATTAGGAAAGTAAAATACTGGCTTCTTATTGGCCAGTTCACTGGGCTCTTGAGGCTGCTGTATGGATACCAGCAAAATGCCTGTTATTTTGGCTTAGATCTATAAGAATGGTTAGTGTGTGCATGTTCAAATCCCCACTGAGCCTTGAGGCTACCTGGGAAGTCATTATCTTTCAGGAGGGAAGGGCCTGTGGATACCACTTGGAGCCCCTTGGAGGAAGGGTGGTATAAAAATGTAAAAAAAATACTGAGGCATGTACATACATCCAGAGGCATAACTTCATGGAGCCATTGACCTGGGTGCTAGGCCAAGGGAGGAGGCGCAAAACTCCAGTGCCACCTCCTCCTCCAGTAGAACCCAAAAACAACTTATTTGCATGACTTACGCTTCTCCCAGAGGAGGGGTAGTGGCTTCATGGCCCCTGTTCCTCCTCCTGTGGAGGCTTTCTGTTGAAGGCAGCACCCTTTCAAAGGGGAGCCTCCACAGGAGAAGGAATGAGGGGCACATAGCCTCTTAATATGGGGAGAACTCAGAAGTGACATCATGATGTCATGTGACACTGTGATGTCACTGCCCCGGCTGCCAGGGCTTCTAGTTACACCTCTGCATACATCCATACCCCTATGTGGTATTGATCAGTACAAGCTTCATCTTTAATAATATTGGACAACAAATTATGATTTGTGTTCACTATTTCTCACCCTTCCCCCAGTGAACCAGATCAAACTCTCCATGAGGCTGGTTGACTGATGCAGCAGCTGGAGAGAGTTGTTCCACTGTGGTTGCATGATGGGCACAGACTGGCCTCCAGTATGGGCAGAGAGATTGTGCCTTCATCAGCTACCTAACCATGTGGGTCCTGCTGTAAACATCCTGGATTAGATCTGCTTTGGCTGCCTCTGGTCCCAGTTAAGTGGAATTCATAAGGACATAAGAAAAAGCCTTGCTGGATCAGGCCAAAGGCCCATCTAGTTCAGCTTCCTGTATCTCACAGTGACCCACCAGATGCCTCAAGGAGCACGCAAGACAACCAAATACTTGTGTCCTGCTGTGTGTCCTGCATCTGGCATTTTAAAGTAGATTATTATTACCCTTGCACCACCCCCAAGGAAAATACCAGACTGAGGTTGGGGTTTAACTTTATTAAGTACAAGTAAATAATTTAACCTACTGAACACCCATCCCTCCCTCGCCAGTCTGGGGTAGGCAAAAAAAAAAACAAAAAACTGCCATCCATAATTGGCCAATTTGGATGACAGAAAAAAATTCCTACCTGGCCCTCATGATGAGCGACCAGCTAATCTCAGACTGGACATACCCATCATAGCTTGCAACCTGTAATGGAGTTTTCCTCCATAAATGTATCCAATCCCCTTTTAAAGGCATCCAGGCCCAGTGCCATCACCACATCTCGCGGCAAGGCATTCCACATTCTAATTACACGCTGGGTAAAGAAATACTTTCTTTTGTTTGTTCTCTCTCTCCTAACACTCAGTTTTAGAGGATGTCCCCTGGTTCTGGTATTGTGTGAGAGGGAAAAAAGATTCCCTTTGTCTACTCTATCCACTCTGTGCATAATTTTGTATGTCTCAATCATGTCCCCCCTCATGCGCCTTTTTTCTAGAATGAAGAGCCCCAAATGCTGTAACCTTTCCTCGTAAGGGAGATGCTCCAGCCCAGTAATAATTTTAGTTGCTCTTTTCTGTACTTTTTCTAATTCCACTATGTGGAAACTGTGTTTTCTAATTCCACTAATTCAAGAAACTGTGTTTTAAAAATCCATTCCAGGCAACCCTTTCACAGATAAATAAAAATGATTATTGCTTTTGGAAGATCAAAAAGGATGGGAAATTGAATGTTTCACACTTGGAGATCAAAGGATGGGGAAGTACTTTGCTTATTTACTTTTAATTACATTGCAGAGAAGTCACATTTTTACATGCCTGTGGGGTAGGGTGGGGGTTGAGGTGCAACCTAGTTTCATCCCATCCAGGATGATGCCTGGATTATAGGCAAAAAACTTGCAATGAAGATGAATAAGAAGGTGGCACAAGGGGAAAACTCAACACTGTGATCTGCACTCCTTTGGTCAAGCTGTAATATATGCAGTTAATTCTAGATGTGACAATGATCAAAATACCTCTCTGTAGTAAACAGCTGCAATTACAAATATCTAGGGGTTGAGCTGGAGTTGAGCACTGAAGCATAGAATTATGTCATGAATGTGCACATCAACATTCATTCCAATCAGTCTTGAAAGCAAAGATTGTGCTAAGAGTAGATTTTGCATCTTTTCTGGTCCTGTTGATAATGGTACAGGTGTTAAATGAAGCTTTAATTTTGTGCCATGTGTATGTACTGTATATCCTGTTTTCTGCCCTAATGTTTCCAAAACAGTGTAACACAGAAATGTTAAACGTAACAAAACAATTGAAATAGGAGGAGGAAATCAAGGCAATAAGGTGATTTCTCCAGGCCCGTTTCTTTAAATGCAGAGGCTGTCAATTTGAGGTTTCGTTTCCCCGATGTGCATTCCTATCCTGTTTATGTCCCAAGAACCAATGTTATTCCGAGCCCAACTCCCCCGATCCCGGCCGGCCCGGGATCCCCTCTCTGTGGCTTACCATAGCAACGTGGACGGAAAGCAATGCCAGCTGGACTTGAATGTTGCAGAAAGAGTAATACATTTTGCTCATGTGTAGTACATCAGCAAAACGGACACAAATACAACATGCCTCCCAGGAGATTACAGAACCTGTGCGTTTTGTACATCTGGGTTTGGTCAGTTATACAGTTGAACATGCAAATGTGGAATTGGAACATTGGCAACTTGCTATTGGCAAACTTTGGTGATGTGAGACATCTGATTGGTGGTTCCTCCCTGCTGCCGCTCCCCCTCCCCTTTAGTGTGAACCCAGGAAGGGACAAGGAGATGCAGACATAGGTACATTTAGATTACAATAGGTTGGCGCATAAAAGCAGACAGGAGACATATTTGCTTGATACAACAGTTATCAATGTGGTAAGTACTTGCCAATTACCTTGATAAAATGCTACTCGGAAGTGGTTTGCATTCGAATGATAAGACTGACAATGGACGAAGGCAGGTAAACTCTGAGGGGGAAACTGTTTTGGCTCTTAGGCAGATTTGGATAGAATTAGGCTAAAATGGTCCTCACAATGCTCCCTTTGTCAAGACATCAGATTTGCATTACAAGATCCTGAGGAAGACAGACCTTGTGCTATTTCCTGAGGCTCACCTTTTGTGACGTTTGCAGGGGAGCAGCTTCCAGGATGAAATTCAAAATGGAGTTAGACCTGTGCACGTCTGTTCATGGATCACTGCCTTGTCGTGGCGAAGGGGCTTGAGTAGCTCAATGAAGCTGTGAGCTATGCCATGTAGGGCTACCCAAGATGGACAGGTCACAGCAGAGAGTTCTGACTAAACGTGGTCTGCTGGAGAAGGAAGTGGCAACCCACTCCAGTACTCTTGCCAAGAAAACCCCATGGATTACAGAACAAAAAGGCTAAACGATATGACACTGGAAGATGAGACCCTCAGGTCGGAAGGTGTCCATTATGCTACTGGGGAAGAGCAGAACACGAGTACTAGTAGCTCCAGAAAGAGTGAAGTAGCTGGGCCAAAACTGAAAGGAAGCTCAGCTGTGGATGTGTCTGGAAGTGAAAGGAAAGTGCGATGCTGCAAAGAACAATACTACATAGGAACCTGGAACGTCAGATCTATGAATCAAGGCAAGCTAGATGTGGTCAAAAGTGAGATGTCAAGGCTGAACATCGACATCCTGGGGGTTAGTGAACTAAAGTGGACAGGAATGGGAGAATTTAATTCAGATGACCATTATATTTGCTACTGTGGGCAGGAATCCCTTAGAAGAAATGGAGTAGCCTTCATCGTGAACAAGAGAGTGAGAACAGCAGTACTGGGGTATAACCTCAAAAATGATAGAATGATGTCCATTAGGATCCAAGGCAAACCTTTCAACATCACAGTAATCCAAGTCTACGCCCCAACCACTGGTGCTGATGAGGAAGACGTTGACCGCTTCTATGAAGACCTAGAACAGCTTCTAGAATTGACACCCAAAAAAGATGTCCTTCTCATCATAGGGGATTGGAATGCTAAAGTAGGCAGTCAAGAGGTAAGAGGAATAACAGGCAAGTTTGGTCTTGGAGTACAAAATGAAGCAGGGCAAAGACTGATAGAGTTCTGTCAGGAGAACACATTAGTCATAGCAAACACCCTTTTCCAGCAACACAAACGGCGACTGTACACATGGACTTCACCAGATGGTCTACATCGAAATCAGATTGATTACATTCTTTGCAGCCAAAGATGGAAAAGTTCCATACAGGCAGTCAAAACAAGACCTGGAGCTGACTGTGGCTCAGATCATCAGCTTCTTCTTGCCAAATTCAGGCTTAAACTGAAAAAAGTAGGGAAAACCGCTAGGCCCTCCACGTATGACCTAAATCAGATCCCCTACAAATATACAGTGGAGGTGACAAATAGATTTAGGGGCTTAGATTTGGTAGACAGATGTTGTGAATTTGGAGTGTTGATAGCAGAGTTGGGGGCTTGTGGACCCATTCAGCGCTTGCCTAGCGCGATCGGAGCGGAGGAACGAAGCGATCGCTACATTTCAATAACAAAGCCATTTTATTGGTTTCAGTAGCGAAAGTCAGAAAGCGAGAAGTTCTATTTGCCGGTCAGCGAAAGCCGGCGAAGGCATGCCGCGTACAAGCGGCGTTTCAGCGTATTCTTCACAGTTTGAGCGCACACATGGTACAGACAGAAGAACAAAGAGTGCAGTCAGACTATATCTGGTAGGTGGATACCTGAAAACCCTTGTGCCCCATGTTAACCAATGGGGTGACCCTTTGAACATCATGATCTCATGAGAAAGTGGATGTTTGCTAGCCAGCGCTTCCCGTGAGAAACATTGCCTGCTTATGTTACACTATCTAAAGGGAGTTCAGCTACTGTGTAGCAGGTTGCACTAACAAGCTGGGAAGCTGACCACCTCAAGGATACGCAGGTGCTCTATCTGATCTGGAGACGGAGAGACGGAATGCCAGTTTCAACCAGTTCTGGAGTGTGTGGTGTGAAACTGCAACAACAGAGTGCCTGAAGAACTTTGGACGGAGGTCTGTAACATTGTACAGGAGGCAGCAACTAAAACCATCCCAAAGAGGAAGAAATGCAAGAAGGCAAAGTGGCTGTCTGACGAGGCTTTACAAATAGCTGAGGAAAGGAGAGAAGCCAAAAGCAAGGGAGAAAGGAAAAGATATACCCAACTGAATGCAGATTTCCAGAGAACAGCAAGGAGAGATAGGAAGGCCTTTCTAAATGAGCAATGCAAAGAAATAGAGGAAAACAACTAGACTAGAGAGGACTAGAGATCTTTTCAAGAAAATTGGAGATGTCAAAGGACAATTTCATGCTAAGGTAGGCACAATAAAGGACAAAAATGGCAAGGACCTAACAGAAGCAGATGAGATTCAGAAGAGGTGGCAAGAATACACAGAGGAACTCTATAAGGCCGATCTAAATGTTCCTGATAACCACAGTGGTACAGTCACTGAGCTCGAACCTGACATCCTGGAGAGTGAAGTCAAGTGGGCTTTAGAAAGCATCACTAACAACAAAGCTAGTGGAGGTGACAGCATTCCAGCGGAATTACTCAAAATCTTAAAAGATGATGCTGTCCAAGTGCTGCTCTCCATATGCCAGCAAATTTGGAAAACCCAACAGTGGCCACAAGACTGGAAAAGATCAGTCTACATTCCAATCCCAAAGAAGGGCAATGCCAAAGATTGCTCGAATTACCGCACCATTGCACTCATTTCACATGCTAGCAAGGTCATGCTCAAAATCCTACAAGCTCAGCTTCAGCAGTATGTGAATCGAGAACTACCAGATGTACAAGCTGGTTTCCGAAGAGGCAGAGGAACTAGAGATCAAATTGCCAACCTTCGCTGGATCATGGAGAAAGCAAGAGAGTTCCAGAAAAACATCTACCTCTGCTTCATTGATTATGCTAAAGCCTTTGATTGTGTGGATCACAACAAACTGTGGCAAGTTCTTGAAGAGATGGGAGTTCCAGACCACCTGATCTGCCTTCTGAGAAACCTTTATGCGGGTCAGGAAGCAACAGTTAGAACTGGACATGGAACAACCGACTGGTTTAAAATTGGGAAAGGAGTACGACAAGGCTGTATATTGTCACCCTGCTTATTTAACTTATATGCAGAGTACATCATGAGGAAGGCAGGGCTGGATGACTCACAAGCTGGAATCAAGATTGCTGGGAGAAACATCAACAACCTCCGATATGCAGACGATACCACTCTACTGGCAGAAAGTGAGGAAGACCTAAAGAACCTTTTGATGAGGGTGAAAGAGGAAAGTGCCAAAATTGGTTTGAAGCTCAACATTAAAAAGACTAAGATCATGGCAACCACTCCCATCACTTCCTGGCAAATAGAAGGGGAAGAAATGGAAGCAGTGACAGACTTTATTTTCCTGGGCTCCAAGATCACCGCAGATGGTGACTGCAGCCATGAAATTAAAAGACGTTTACTTCTTGGGAAGAAAGCTATGGTGAACCTAGATAGCTTAATCAAAAGCCGAGACATCACCCTGCCAACAAAGGTTCGCATAGTCAAAGCGATGGTTTTCCCAGTAGCCATGTATGGCTGTGAGAGCTGGACCATAAGAAAGGCAGAGCGTCGAAGAATCGATGCTTTTGAATTATGGTGTTGGAGAAGACTCTTGAGAGTCCCCTGGACTGCAAAGAGATCCAATCGGTCAATTCTCCAGGAAGTTAAGCCTGATTGCTCCCTGGAAGGACAAATGCTGAAGCTGAAGCTCCAATACTTTGGCCACCTGATGAGAAGAGAGGACTCTTTAGAAAAGACCCTCATGCTGGGAAAGATTGAAGGCAAAAGGAGAAGGGGGCGACAGAGGATGAGATGGTTAGATAGTGTCACCGAAGCAATGAATATGAAATTGGGCGAACTCAGGAAGCTAGTGGAGGACAGGGAGGCCTGGCGTGCTGTGGTCCATGGGGTCGCGAAGAGTCGGACACGACTTAGCGACTGAACAACAACAACAACAACGTCTGTTCCTATTACATCCTGGTCTTACCCTTTTTCCTTTCCAGGTCCTGTATTGTGCATCTGGTTGCACCTCCATCTGACTATTATGAGCATAGCAATCACCATTTTACCTATAGGCCAAAATGACCACAATGGGGTACAGAGCCACGTTAAGGAGGCGCTTAACAATTTGACTTTAGCCAAAGTGTGTTTTCTCACCAGAGTTGCTGCTTCTACTGTTGCCAGGACTTTTATTGTTTTACTTTGGTTACTATGCTACACTACAAGGGTGGTGTCTGTAGTTCTTCAATGGTTTAGGCTTGCATCATTAGCTTGGTGGTTTCAGCATGGCTGGGTAGCCAGGAGGGAAACTTGATGGTTTTAGCATGGCTGGCGAGCCAGGAAAAACTATGGTGGTCTTGGCGTGGCTGGGGAGCCAGGAAGGAGCATGATGGTTTCTGGGAGAATCACCGGGGGGTGGGGAGGAGTGTCCTCCTACATCACAATCATAAAAATAAAAATCAATATGCGGAACAAAATTGGCAAGCAGGTTCATGTGGCAGTAGGTGGACATTTTTAAATATCTGGTCCCAAAATAATTTCTGGCTTTTTTTCCAGAACTTGGAAATGAACTGGGAGCTAGTGTGGGTTACATAATTGCATGTTCTTCCCTTGTTTGTTCTTCCCTCCATTTCCCTCTGCCTCCCCTATTGTCTTTCTCGTGTTGATATGTAGATTATAAGCCTTTTGGGGGCAGGCACCTGTCCTCTCATTCTTTGGAAAGCACCCATGTAGATTGAGGAGCTTATTTATAAAAGCTACTACTAATAACAACAACTGGCATTTGTCTGCTTCCTTTCCAGAATTGCTACAAGAACTGAGATTCACTTATTTTCTCTTCATGCCCCCTTTTCCTTTTGTGTCATGTCTCTTAAATTGGAAACTACTACAGTAGTACTTCCTAAACATTTTAGACCAGGATCCACTTTTAAAAATGACGATCTATTGTGACCCACTAGGCAACAAAACAAAACCCTACAGAGAAATATTTTTATTATTAATGTATTAATTATTAATAATTGGAGTCCTATGCTCCTGAGGCTGCAAGACACCTTATATATAGCATGTGTGTTGACATTTGCTAGACTCCCTCTTTTTCTTACCCACCAAAAATCAGCTTGCCACCCACTGGTTTGGGAACCACTGTACTACAGTATATTAAATTTCCTTGAGTGCTATAACCAGAAAGGCTTTATCTAAATGTAGTCATTCCATATGTTTTCTGCAGTTCAGCACAAATACAGAATGTGATATTCAGAAATCAGCTTATTTCAAAATGATGATCACCCCCCCCCCCCGGGTGATCAGAAAACACCATGCTCCTCCACCTGGCTGCAGGCACACAGCCCAACCACACTGCAACCACCATGCTCCTCTCCGGACTGCAGGCCACACAGCCCAGCCCAGTTGCAACCGCCATGCCTCCTTCACCTGGCTGTGAGCACACAGCCCAGCCAAGACACCCCGAGCTCCCACTGACCACTTTCAACTCTCCAGCAAAAGCGAGGTTCTGGCAACAGTAAAAGCAGCCAGCAGCAACGCTTGGTGGGAAAACACTTCTTGGCTGAGGTCCACCTATCCTTGGCATAGCTCTGTACCCCATTGTGGTTATTTTGGCCTATAGGTAATACCTGTGATTGCTATGTTCATGATGGTCAGATGGAGGACCTGGAAAGGTAAAGATGTAAAACCAGAATGTGATGGGAACAAGTATGGACGCCATTGAGGGGAGGGCAGTGCTGAGAACACCCTCTCCTTCTCTTAAACATGTACAGGTCTGACTCCATTTTGGATTTCATCCTGGAAGTTCTGACCTGCTACCCTGCAAAGAGGTCACAGAGGTGATCCTCGGGAGATAGCACAAAACAATGCAGACCATTAAGAGTTGGTGCCAAGGGACATTTGAATGTCTCCCCCGCCCCCGCAGGGTCTTGTAATGCAAATCTGATATCTGACAAAAAGAGCATAGTAAGACCATTGCAGCCTAATCTGCCCAGGAGCAAAAATAACCTGGAAAAGTCTTCTTTGGACTAAGCCAAAAGGTTTCCACACCAAAGTTTAAAACAGCAACATAAAAGACTAAAGCATTAGAGGAAAACTATACGTGCCTTTATCCATTGCCAATCTTCTCACCACTACTGTACTATTCAAATGCAAACTCTCTTCCGGCTACTCCAGAGTAGCTTTTTATCAAGGTGATTGGGTCGAAGTGGGGAGGGAAAGATTCTAACTCTTAAAGTTTGCCTCTTCTTGTGTAAGTACTTACCACATTGATAACTGTTGTATCAAGCAATCAAATGTATCAAGCACTTGTGGCTAACTGTGTCTGGTTTAAATGTCTTCTTTCTGCTTTTGTGTTTAAATGTGCCAACCCTATTGTAATCCTGTCTTAATCTAAATGTACCTATGTTTGCTTTGTAATCACTCCTCCCTGACCCTTGGTTAGGGTCACACTGGAGGGGAGGGGGAGCAGCAGCAAAGAAGAACCACCGATCAAATGTCTCACCTCACCAAAATTGCCAATAGCAAGTTGCCAATGTTATTATTTGTTGTCAATTCCACATTTGCATGTTCAACTGTATAACTGACCAAACCCACATGTACAAATTGCACAAGTTCTGTGGTCTCCTTGGAGGCATATTGCATTTGTGTCCGTTTTACTGATATCCTACACATGAGTTTTCTTTTTCTGCAACATCGAAGTCCAGCTTGCATTCTTCCGTCAACGTGTTCAAATTTCCTTTGGTGAGTGCTCATAGCGATTTCAATATCTTTCAATCCCAGATTTCAATATCTGGGATTGAAATGCACTCTTGGGTTGGGGAGGTTGCTTCTTCAGAGGAACGCACACCGGGGAATAGAGTCCTGCCAAAATCTTTAACAGGTCAGCACACCTTCGCTGGAGCAAGGCAATGACCTTAGGGAACCCCAGTCAGGTCCGGGTGTTCATGTAGACAACAATTATATGATGGAACAACTCATTGAGCCCCAAGCGTCTAGATAGACTGTGGGCCCAATCCTATCCAACTCTACAGTGCTGATGCAACTGTGTCAACAGGGCATAGGCTGCATCCTGCAGTGGGGTGGGCAGTCACCTGCTCAAGATAAGAGAACATTTGTTCCCTTACCTCTGTGTTGTATTGTGGCTGCAATGGTGCAAGAAAGTTGGATAGGATTGGGCCCTGATGTATAGATACAGATAATATATCTATGGCCTTCTTGGCAACAGGATTTGGCAAGAAGCAAGAGTGCTCCTCTCCTTCATCCTGTCTCTTCCTTTAGTGCTCTTAACAGCATTCAAAGAAACAAAAAGGAAGGTGAATATTTCATTAGATGCTGTTTTTAAAACATTACGAACTGCCTGCTTTTGTGTGTGTGTGTGACAGAGAACTTGACAAGGTGGTAGTGCTAAAAGGAGATCAGAGAGAGATATTTATACATTCCTATCTGTTAAATCTGGAAGATTTCAGGTTTACGCAGACATTGTGACAAGTGTACATGGGAGATCACTTTTATCTTTACAGGGTTGTAAGCGTGCATAGTCTTCACACAATGAAATGACTTGTTCACATTTTAGGATGCTGTAAGGGCCTGGAGGGATTCAAGGAAAACCAGCATTGTCAAACAAGTTGGGTGTATGTGCATATGTAGTGTTCTAGTATGGTTAGAAGAGAACCCAAAGAGCCAGGGGTGGAAGGGGTGGTTCTGATTGCTGAGGCAGACTGATAAACAGCCTCACCCAGTGGGATGTCCAGTGGTCTTGCCACTACCTGTGTCTTCCACCACTGCCGCTCCCCCTTCCCTCCTCCTGTGCTCCCTGCATTTGAAGTGGAGGGGAAAGGAACAAAACAGGAAGTGTGGTCTAGAGCAGCAGTTCCATAACTGTGGGTCACGACCGCCCCCCCGCCCCCCGTGGGTCGGGAGCTGGTTTTTGATGGGTCACAAAAAGGTTGTGGGAAATTCTGGGGTGCTACCCAGCCAACACTGCCAAGTGGGTCATGGTGCTAAACAGACTGGGAAGCACTGTCCTTTCCCTGAGACACTCTAGACTACCACTTTTGCTCTGCTGCAGGGATAGCAGGAGCAGCCATGATAGTGACGTTGAAGGATGACAATGAGACAGATGTGGACTCATCATGTGGACCAACAGCAGTGCCCTCCTCCCCTTTGCCAATGTTCCACTTGAAGAGACTGCTTTGTCTGCCCCATAGAGACCATTGAACTTTATATATTTATATATAACTTCGTGTATAGAATCATACCAATAAACAATTGAAAATATAAAAGAAATAACTCTTCTTGAATAAATATCTTGGGGTGGCCTCTTGGACTCCTCCCCCCCCCCCCGCAGCTTGGCACCTTGGGCCAGGGGCCCTGCTGGCCACCCTTTTTATACAGCATTGCATAACTCAGTTTCTTAGGCACTATACTACACTAGTTCTCAGGAAAAAGCCTCAGGATGAATGGGGTGGAGAGAGCTGTTTGTTGTTGAGGAACTTGGATAGGTCATAGTCCTGGAACCACTGGTCAGCAACTGGACTTATCCTTGGAACAAATGATATAGGAGTAACTGAACATGTGCCGAGTTTTTTTTATCTGAGTATCCACAGCTGGACTTTCAAGTGAAATGGGATGGCTCCAAGTAGGCTTGAATCTATAGCTTCTCCAGAGAAATTAGCAGGGTCTTCACTCCCCTCCTCTGCAGCCCTTGTATCACATCATCTCCCTTGAGCAGGGAGCAGCAGCTGGTGGCCCTTGTGCCTAATCAGGCCTGCCAGCCATCAAATAATAATGAAGGGTGCAAATGGATCAGCAATAGGAGATAGCAGAGGCTGATTTGCGGGCATGTGGGTTGAAGATTTGGTCCACCATTCCAGCCCTCTCTAGCCAAACTAGCTGCTTACTAGGATTACTGAGATATGCAATTTTTTTTTTAAAGGGCAAGGACGCTCACAAAAGAGAGCCAGGAGTTATTTCAAGCAGAGTCCAATAACTTCCTGTGATTATCTAGCCCTCTAGGGCCCCATTCAGTACTTTGATTAAACACTAACGTGTGCAATAATTAAAAAAAAATATCAGTTAAGAGATTTTCAGTAAAATCTTTTTTCATTTGGAAACCCTTAATTGGATGTGCTGGAGAGGGGGAGGGTTTCAAACCCATCAACAAGGAAACAGCAAGAACTCCCAGGTCTTCTTCACCTATGTTCAGGGCTTTCTTAGGCAGTTACTGGCTCAAGTCCTGAAGTGGTACACCAAATAGTGCCACCCTGACCCAGCAGTGTGCCAGCCTCTGCCATTCCTCTCCCCACTTCCTGGATTAGAAAAGGAAGTGCAGAAGAGAGGATGCAGAAGAGAAGAGTGGTGGGCTAGAATGTCATATGCAGACCAACCCTGTTCGCAGGTCACCTTTTCTCCAGTCTTGCAAAGAAGCCCACAGAAGAAGCTTAGGCCCAAACATTGTTGCTCACCTGTCTACATGTCCCTGTGTTAATTATCTGTGATACACTGACAGCTAACACAGAGAGAGAGAGAGAGACCAACCAACCAACCAACCGTTCTAACCCATTTTGTAAATGTGACCCTGTCAGGTTACCTGCAGCAATTACATAAGAGCCCTGCTGGATCAGGCCAAAGGCCCATCTAGTCCAGCTTCCTTTATCTCACAGTGGCCCACCAGATTGCTTCAGGGAGCATGCAAGGTGACAAGATGCCTGCATCCTGTTGCCACTCCCTTGCACCTAGCATTCTGAAGTAGCCTACTTCTAAAACCAGGAGGTTGCACACCAATTCTTACACTCATTGTAGGCAACCTGATGAAGATTGTTTGATTGTTCTTCTCTCCCCAAACCTCTCTTCTAGAGAGAATCTGTGGGGTAGCTGGTGACTGGATACCAAGCTGAAATTTGTGTCCACTCCATAGACGAGATGGAAGGGAAGGGGAAAGTTAGATTCCAGGGGAAGCTAAAGCTGCAGTTCTATACATACTATACACCTGTTCCTGGGAGTAAACCTCACTGAACACAATGGAATTTATTTTTGAGTAATCATGCCTAGGCTTGTGCTGCAATTCACCTGACTATACAGGAGCCCTCCGGCATTGACTATATAAAGGGGAGCTAAAAGCTCTTGCTAAAAGGGGAGCAAGAGCTTCAGCTAAGAATATTTTGGTATGGACAGCAAGCTCAGAGCAAAGAACCATTGCTCCCTCCTGCAGAATCTCTTCTTTCTGGTTGTCTTTGCGGTAAGTATTTAACCAACTGTGGTATGGGCTCAACATTCCTATAGCATCCAGCTGTACCTGATTTCAAGGGCTATGTGTGCCCTTGCAGTGCCCTCTGCAGTCCACTGTTGTATGCAGTATTTTGATTTGCGCTTGTCTCCATCCGTCTATACCAGGGGTCCTCAAACTAAGGCCCGCCCCTCATTCAGAGACCTGAATGGGTCTCTACCAAGAAGGTTAGATGACTGGAGGTGCCCTGCCTTAAGAATTAATAGGAGCGAAGTGAAGCCAGGGGGCGGGCTTAGCAGCTATGTTGGTTGACTCAAAACAATCCTCATTCCAAGCATTTCAGATTGCTTTGCTCGTACTGTTTAGGATTGAATAAAAATAAAAACTTACGAAAATAAAAACATGTGATCGTGTAGAAACATTATTGGTAACCTTATTATGATTTAATATGCAATTACAAGGTTAAATTCCTCATAATTATATTACTGAACATACCTGACGAAATGCTACTTGCTGTCTATTTAAACTCGGATTGCACTGTTTTGACAGACTTATTTTTCGAAATCTACACAAGCAAAAATAAAACGGCCATGCCCCATAAAAAAAATTTCTGTTAATGTTCAGAATTTCATAAGTATTACAGTAGGAAAATTACATTAAAATCTCTTTATAACACAAGTAGTTGTCAATATGAGAGTAATTCTTTTTTACTTCTAGACTACTAAGAGTATTTTTTTAAACTTCTACACTCACCCCCCAAAAACACAAATTCTGTTAATGTTCAGAATTTCGAGAATATTACAGTAGAAAATGGAAGGTGGGAAAAAAAGTGTAAACGGGAAGCGGGGAAAAAGGAGGGGGGAATATATATATTTTTACCTTCTAGACCATTAACAATGGGTGTCAGAAAATGGTGAATAAAATTGCTAGGAACAACAAGAAATTACACAGCTTCAAAAAATAATGCACTCTTTCAGTTAACTGTAGTTTTATTGAACTGATGTAATGTGAATACATGAATCTTTCCATGGAAATTAAATCCCATTTTTGGTACAGCGATTCACACACCCGTATGCAGAACACGCAGGCATGATTAAAGAGGTTGAAATTAACTTTTACACACATGCAGGGAGATTTTGATTCGTGAATTCGTGGCAAACCTCCTCCTTGGCAGCAATGATCTGACCTAGTCAACCATATTGGTTGACTCACTCAGATGCCCTGATGTGGCTTCAAAAAAATGACATCATGGCGCCTCCTGTTACTAATAAAACCTGCTTGGTCTCTACCACCGCCTCATTGGTCGTTTTCTGTTGGCCACTCCCTCTCTCTGACTGCTGCGAGTGCAGAGGAGAGGCTAGAACAGAGGCATGGGGCTTTTCTCTTGGCCCCTCCCTCTCTCCCACCGGCTCTGGCTGCTGCGAGTGCAGAGGAGAGAGGCACACAGAGAACTGAAGGTGGGAGAGGGGTGCTACCGCATTCCCCCCACCATGAGGAGGCAGCCATCCCTGTGGGCTTAGGGTGGGGGTTGGTGACCATCTCATTAGCCAAAAGCAGGCCCATTCTTCCCATTGAAACACTAGTAAGTTTATATTGATTTATATTGTTCTATGTGCAGTGTGCATAGGAATTTATTCATATTTTTCTCAAACTATAGTCCGCCCCCCCCCAATAGTCTGAGGGACAGTGAACTGGCCCCCTGTTTAAAAATTTTGAGGACTCCTGGTCTATACCCACGTCATGTCCAATTATATTTTGGAGACAAAGTCGGTATTGGAATGGGGTGCTCTGGATTCAAATATCCCATGGTGTTGAGGTTCACTGGGTGACCTTTGGTTAGTGACTGGATCTTGGGCCAGTCACTTTTTCTCAGCCTAGGCTACCTCACAGGACTGTTGTGAGGCTAAAAGGGGGGTGGGGAGGAGAACAATGTTTGCCACTCTAAGCATCTTTGAGAAATATAAATGTTTAAGCCGTTTTGGGCCCACCTGTGAGAAGAGCAGGATAAACAATGAATGAATGAATGAATGCATGCATGCATGCATGTGGGTGCAATCCTAACTAACTTTCCAGCACCAACATAGCTATGCCAATGGGGCATGTGCTGCATTCTGCAGTGGAGTAGTTGTCACAGAGGCCTGTATACACAGAATACTTGTCACACAGAATGTTTGTTCCCTTACCTCGGAGCTACATTGCCCTTACCCTAGTGCTAGAAAGTTGGTTAGGATTGCACCCTGAAATATAGTGATCTGCCATGCAAAGTAAAAAGCTGTCTGGACTAATGATTTGACTTGGTATAATTGCATGCTCCGTGTTTCCGTGAACAGTGAGGCATTCCATGGTCAGCATTACTAAGTTTTCAGTTCCTTTGGATGAAAGAGCACCGGAGACTTATGGGAGCCTTGTAATAGCCAGGATGGTGTTGTGGTTGAGGAGTTAAACCTGGAAGATCCAGGTTCAAATCCCAGCTCAACCATGAAGATTTTTGGGTGATCTTGGGCCAGTTATTCTCTCTTGTACTCACCTACCTCACAGGGTTGTTGTGAGGACAAAACGAATGATGTACTATCCTGAACTCCTTAGAGGAAGGCCAGTTTAGAAATGTAAAAAAATAAAATAAATATTGGCTCCATTTACAAATACAGAAGCTGCTTTTGGCAAACCAATGATCCAGACAACTCAGCGTTGTCCTCATTGTTTGGCAGCAGCTTTCCTGTGTTTCAGACAACAGAAGAGTCTTCCCATGCCTACTTGCAAATGCCACTGAGAGACCCCGGGACTTCTACATGCAAAGCCCCTGGTACACTACTGAGCTCTTGGATGCTCCTCATGAGGACATGAAGCTGCCTTGTACAACAAAGTCAACCCCTTGATTAATGTAATCATTACTAACTACACTGACTGGTGGAAGCAGGAGCAGACCTGGGACTTTTTGCAGGCAAAGCAGGAGTTTGAGCACTGGCCCTCAGCTCTGAGCATGTGTGAGTGTTCCCCCCCCACTCCTGCTGTTCAAGTGCTGATGGGGCAACTGCGCAAAGAGATTAGCACTTAACTATTCACTGTCAGTGGGTACATGAACCAGCCATCCTGGGCTGAAAACCCCCAGTTTGCCTAACAAAAGAGTGATGGGCGACCACCATTGCACAGGATAAAGCAACTTCTCACATTTTTCCTTTCCAAAAGATTTAACGGAAAAGCACCAGCTGCTTCCCTCCAGGCCAGTTGATGATATCTAAATTATTGATTGTTAGCATACCATCCTCCAAGCTTGATGCTTTCTGTTTTTAAACTCAGGACACCGTGTTCTGTTGCAACATTATAGACCTCTTGTGAGTACATGAAGGGTGTTCTAGGTCTGGATTTCATCTTAAGCTCAGGAGCCATAATTAATGCATTAAGCCTTGTTGCTAGTTTATTATTATTATTGTCGTTTTGTCACATTCAGTGTGTGTGTGTGTGTGTGTGTGTGTGTGTGTGTGTGTGTGTGTGTG